>LN874556.1:412387-717290 GCA_900006135.1 Debaryomyces tyrocola
GGTTTCTGCATAATTGAATGCAAAATCTACCAACAGCAGTAGATCCACCCAAAACTAACACCTTTGCATTCGAGCCAACTTCGATTCTGCCCTGGAGCATTGCCAATGCTGTACCTAACACTAATGGCCATGCTGCTGCTTCATTCATAGAAACATTCCTAGGCACTGGGACAACTGCAGAATCTTTTACAGACGTGCCATCTAGCAAGATATACTCCGAAACAGTACCCTTACCAAGAAGATGTCTGTACAACCCACATATATTGTCCCCCACACTAAAGTCGGTCTTTTTAGCCGCAACATCACCAATTGCTACAATAGTTCCTGAATAGTCCCTACCAATCCCTTGTTGACTATTATAGTACGAAAGGACCTTAGACGCAGATTTGTACAAGATCAAATCTACCGGATTCAAAGCTGCTGAATGTACCTTCACCAAAATCTTGTTAGGTGGCAAATTGTAGCTTCCATCTGTTTGTTTGACCAATGTGATGGATTGTTCTGTAATAGTCATGGGCTCAGCGTTACTACTATAAGTAACAGCCTTGTAATTCAATTGATCTGTTTTGAAATCCATTGTATTTCACTTCTTATGTGTTTTTCGAAATTGATGTTGAATAACTAATATGCCAAATTTGTACTTAATTGATCTTAGTAGTTTCTCAAAACTGATTAACGGCACTTGGTTTAGTTTTCACAAATATATCAACCGCTTAAGACACAAGACATATTATAACCATATTGAGTTTTAATACGATGCAATTACCAGAAGGATATTCGTTTAGAAAATTACAACAAAATGACTATTCAAACGATTATTTAGAAACATTAAAGGTTTTAACTACTGTTGGAGAAATATCACCAGATATGTTTGCGGATGTTTTCAGCAACTGGCAGTCGTTACCTGAGATATATCAACCACATGTAATAACCAATAATAATGGCACGGTGGTTGCTACAGGAATGTTGTTTATAGAAAGAAAGGTGATTCATCAATGTGGATCGGCAGGTCATATTGAAGATATTGCCGTGGCCAAATCAGAACAAGGGAAGAAGTTGGGATTTTCTATGATTAGCGGATTGACTGAAGTGGCGAAGCACAAAGGGTGCTATAAGATTATTTTGGATTGTTCTCCTCATAATGTTAAATTCTATGAAAAGTGTGGATACAAGAACGATGGTGTAGAAATGGTTAAAAGGTTTCCATAAATTGGTACACGATCTGTTGATTACAATATGATGTCTAATATATTAAACTTTTATACAAAAGCGGTATTGGACATAAAGCGTTGCCAAATATATCGTTCACCCGTATTAGCTATATTATAAATAAACTAGAACTAAAATTATTTTATACCTTTTCCAATGCCTGTAATAATTGTTAGTATGTACTTTTATACTTCAAAATATTTCGTATACTTACTTCCATAGAAACGATCGAATTTCCTCTTATGACCTATATTTGTTAGTATCCACTTTGGATCCTTACCACTGGGTTATCACAGTGCTCGATTAAAAGCTACTTACAATGGTTCCAATATTTAATTTATCTCCATTCTTCTGTTCTTCCAACGCTTCATCTAAAGTTATGTTTAAAAATACCTTCTTCGTTAGTACCACTACTTGAATACAGCTTGTTCAATTGTAAATACATACGTCATATCCTCTTAATGTTCCAGTTACCTTCCTTGATCCATTTAGCTGAATCGATAACTTTTTATCCATATACTATTAGTTAGTAATTTATTTGCTTCTGGGAGTTGGTGAATACATGTCTTCAACATACGTTTTTTAATTCTGGAACCGAAACCATATTTATAAACCTTTAATATAGATATAAGTATTAGTAGATGAGATGCACTGAATATATTTAACGATTATTTATCAGATGTCTCGAAATCTATATACCGCGTGATAAGTTAGAGTAAACATCAACAGAAGTATTTACATTAATGGGTGCTAGATGAGTAATATACCTGATATAACGTCATTATCGGACCTCCTCAATACTTCTCCAAGCCAACCGTCGGTAGAAAGTCAGCAAAACAGAAATCCCAATATCTTACTCGGCCAAGATGATAATAATCATAAACAAATCCACGAGTATACTTCAAATAATCCAAAGCAAAAACAAGATGTTGGAGATATAAATAGTGATAATGAAGACAATCAACTACAGTTGTCCAAATCTGAACTACCTGATGATAAAATAGAAGAATTAGAGAAATTGCTAAATCAACAAAGCATAAAGCTAGATTTGTCTAACGAGAGGAATGATTTGATTAAGAAGCGAACGTCACTCAAAAGTTCTGTGGAAGAACTACGGGTTAAAGTCAAGTATTTACAAAATATGAATGAAAAACAGAGACAAAAAGATCGCCTTGACAAACTTTTAGAGCATAACGATAAAAGGTTCATCGAAAGCCAAAAGCCTAAAACTGTGGAACCACCCGCAGACCAAGACGATAACGAATACATTTTAAATAACTTACATGTGCTTCCATCCAACGATTGGATAAAACGACTCAATATGGCAAAAAAATTCTATCCATATTTAGAGATCAATGAAGCCCAAAATACAACTTTGTATGATGACAAGAAAAGCACATTTGTCAGAACTATTAGTTACACAGTCATATCACCATACTTATTCCGCCTACCTATTGAAGTGAGCATAAATTCATCTGATGAGTCTATCATGTCCATAGCTATAGCTAATGGCAATGACAAAGAAGGCATTATGACAAATTTTTCATTACTTTCACCATCCTTTACTAAAGTCCTAGTTCAGAATTACATACTGAACGGAAAGGTCGATTTAGTAATGTACAGCTTGAATTCGTTATCTATAGCTATACACAAAAGAATGACAACCCTCTACAAGCTAATAAGAAAATTTCGTCAGTACATAAAGTCCGGGAGTTACGTTGGCGATCTAGTAAAAGAACAAGAGATTGAAGACGATGCTACAATACTTTCTATACTAAAATCGGTGGACAATGTTGAATTTACTATTCCCGTGAATGGCACTTCAAATGATCATTTCACTATTAAATTTCAGTGGGAAATAGTAATAACGAATTCTGTGAATGCTGAATGTGCATCTGATCCAAAAATATTTTTAACCAAGGACAGGGATATACATACGAGAGAAGAAAGAGTTCTGAAATCTTCTTGTACTATACAGGGTGCTAATTCACTATTCTTAAGACTATCGAAAGAGTATGGTATTTTTAACGCTGTATGTATATTGTTCAATAATGTTTTTCATATAAGCTCGGCTTGAACATCATATTATTTAATGTACTTTTAATATATTTTAAAAACTAATCTATATATCATATGCGTAGTTAACTTCCTCCTTAAGTAAATCAAATTTAATAAGCTTCTTGTTTTGCGTATTATCTTTAAGATTTTGAGTTTCTTGTTCAATAAAATACTTTTGGCAATAGGATATCAAATTAACCAAAAATGAATTTTTTTCATTGAAATGATTAAAGTCGTGAATTAGTAAATAGTCAAAACCTAATTCATCCCCATTAGCATCAACTGCATTGCTGGAACTATTGGCATTGCTTACCATCTCATGTAAATCTTGTTGGGAATTGACATATCTACCTAACTCCCGATATATAAATTCTTCGGATCCGTGCACCAAGTCGTAACGAATTGATTCCCATTCCATTCCTAAAAGCCCATTGGAACTAGACTTCTTATATTGGAAAAATTTGTAGAGCCAATCCGTTAGCACATCAGTCTTTTTGGAAAATTCAACACCCGCAGCTTTAGAGGAATTTCGAACTTGACGGATAACCGGCTTAGATTTTGCTATAATATTATTATGCGTTGTTATCGAGACTGTGCTTTCGGGCGTTAAAGGAATATCTTTTGAACCAGCATATAAATCGATGATAGAAGAAAGGCCTTCGATAGGAAACGAAAGATGCTCATTATTTGGTAATGGAACCTCTTCAAAAGTCCCGGTTGATACATTCCCTTCAGTATTACTGCTCAAGTTTCCATTGCCAGAATTATTGTTTGCTTCATCTTTTGTTTCTATTACCTCCTCACCTTCAAGATCATTAGAATTAGAGACCTCAGCTGACGACGTTATCACGTTTTTTGTTAAAGGTGAAGAAATAACGGTGTTATGCATAGCTGGATTTCTCTTACCTTTCCTCTTACGTGCTTTCGCATCATCTGCTGGTAATGGCCTTTTAACCGAAAGTAGTGGAGTTTGTTCCAATGCTGTATCTATCGATTCATCAAAAGTATTATCTTCAGTATCAATAAATTCTTTCTCTTTCTTCGACTTGTTGCCACGTTTAGGATTATTATTATGTTCTTCGTCAGCCAAATATCTTAGTCTTGTTTTATACATCTTTTCAGAATATTCCATTTCAAAATCTGTATCTTTATCAAATTCATCAACTTCATTATCTGGTATCAACTCTATTGGTGGGATTTCCTTTGGGTTGAATGGATTTAACTCTAGTTCATTTTCAGTAAAGCTAGTTTCCAAATAGGTATAAACTAGCCAAAGAAATCTTCTAGCACGATTCTTAGGGTGAATATGAGAATTTAAAAAAAATTCCATAAAATTATTACTGTCGGTGTATTCATTAGAATTATCATGATGGAATTTAATTGCTTTCACATTATTACTTAAAAAAAACAATAACTGCACAAGATTTGTATTTGGTTTATCCGCTGGAGGATTTTCAAGAATATCATCCAAAGACTTCAATTCTTCATGAACGTCCGTTACTGCTTTTAGTATAGATTTTAATCTAGGAGTATCTTGCAAAGGTTTAGATCCCCCATAAACCGGGTCTGCTTGTAAGGAAGGGATTGAATGATACGTTCTCAACGTAGACCTCATTTCAGGAACAAAGTTCACTGTTGTATTCATACGACCAGCGTTAACTAACAAACATACCTTACCAACAGATTTACCCATTTCAACATCTTTCAATAATCTTTCTTTTAATATCTTCGAACATTTTCCTGATTCGGCTAACGTCCTTATATAAAGCTCTGAAAACGTAATTTTAGATTCGTTGTTGGCAGATGGTATGTCACAAAATGGGAAATAATTAGTAAATGCTTTAGTTTCATCATCAAACAACTCCTGGAGGAAGTCGTATTGAATATCCCGACGCCAGAATGGCTCTCCGTCTGATTTTTTTAAGTGACGAAATCCCTTTGATACAGATGACGCACTTGTCTTCTTTGTTTTACCGGATTTCTTCCCTCCTTTTTCCTTCGGCAAGAGATCACCTTCCACTTCTGATGAGTTAGCAGCTGTAAAATCATGATCATTATCATGTTCTGCATCTGTTTCCGTTTCACCCTCTTCTGTATTTATTATACTTGAAGGAGTGCTTCCAGGCCCCATTAAGTTTTCAATAGAAAATGCTTTCCGCGTTGGAGATTCAACGACTTCATTGACGCTAGCACCTTTAGCATTTATATCATTCTCATTCTCTGGATTTGTCACAGATGTTTCCTTAGTCGATTGACTAACAAATGTATCGTGTATCGGGTCGTAATTCATTGATGTATGTAGTAATACTTTGACAGAAAAACAGAAAAGAATGCTACCATTTTATGTGATAAATTTCAAAATTCAGTCGGACTCTTAAACGTGTAACGTCAAAAAGATTGCGAGTATCACCAAATTTTCTAAATTCCAGTATCAATTGGTTCCTATTTTATACTCATACTTTTGGATAAAAAAACTAAATAAGCCATAATTATCATATTGGAAGATGTCACTACCCTCTTCATGGAGGCAATTTCAATTATTTGATATTACGCCAATAAAAGATCCCAATTATGGAAGTGAAGATCCATTATATTCTGATCATTCTTTATCAGCTATTACTTCTACAGCATCATATCTAGTTATTGCTACTAAGAATTCATTCATAAAAGTTATATCTAAAGAGTTTACGTTATTAAAAACCTTTATCGCATATGATCTTGATTACAGGATAGGGTATATGAAATCATTGCCTAGTTCCAATCTACTTGTAACTTTAGCAGAGAGACAGGGATCGCCATCTATTTTGAAGCTATGGGACTTGAACAAAATTCTTCAGCTTTCTGGTGAAAGTAACGATGAAGGTGATTCCTTAAAGCATAAGTACCACACGCAGGTGAATATCCATAATGGAGACAATTCGTTTCCCATAAGTTGTTTCCAATTCAATGATGATTTGACTTGTGTGGGGATAGGTTATACGAACGGTAAAGTGCTACTCATCCGAGGAGATTTAATTAGAGATAGGGGCTCTAAACAACGACTAATTTATGAAACTAATGATCCGATTACTGGTATACAATTCAATAAATACGAAGACATACTATACATTACTACCACTTCTAAGATTTTGACGGTACTAACTACGGGGAGAAATCATGGAAAACCAAATAGGTTGCTTTCCAAGAGAACTGGCGTAGATTTGAATTGCTCTGACATAGATGTCAAGTCACAACAATTGATTGTGGGTACGAAGGATTCAATAAGATATTACAGTCATTTAAGCAAAAGTGATACTTTGGCCTTTGAAATACCAAAGAAAAGCATATTTAAGTACAAAAAGAATTATTTGCTAATTGTTTCACCGATCGAAGAGCAGACTAAGAGCAGCACATCGGATGCAACTAATAAAACCATCACTAAAATTTTGATAATAGATTTATACAACAAGCATATATTCTTCAGTCTTACCATTCCAAATAATACTATTGAATATATCTTCACTATGTGGGATGACCTTTATATGTTAAGCAATGATGGAGTATTGTACAAATTACACGAAAGACCTATTAACCAACAAATAGAGTTAATTCTCCAGCGTTCTTTGTTCAACATTGCATATGATTTGGCAACTCAAGCAAACTTGTCTAATGATATGCTTCTTAAAATTCAATTATTACATGGTAGCCATTTGTATGATAAGTCAGAATTTGAAGAGTCGATCGATGCTTATATTAAGTGCTTAGCGCTATATGAAAAAAATGATTCATTGGATGGGAAGAAAGGTGATGATAATATAGACGACTTCATTATGACTGTTATAACCAAATTTAAAGATGTATCCAACATTAATAGCTTGATCAAGTTCTTATATAAACTATATGAATTGAAACTTGCTAATAACGATCATCTCACTCTATTGTTGTGCTGCTATTGTAAAATGAAAATGATAACAGATCTTGATACATTCATTGAAGACTTTGATTTGTCTGAAAATAGCTCTAATAAAAAGGAACTGTCTAAAGTAAACTTACAAGAGCTCAACTTTCAGCTTATCATAAACTTGTTTAAAGAATGTGGATATTTTACGCAAGCAATTAAGTTGTTACATAAATTAAACCAGCCAAGCCATATAGTAGGTATTCTGCTAAATGATATGCATCAGCCAAAACAATGTTTGGAGTACATGAAAAGTTTATCTATTGACGAATTATTGTTAATCCTAATTGACCATTCGAAATCTTTATTAGATAGTCTACCAATTGAAACTACTGAATTATTAATTAATGTATTTACTGGGAAATTTGTTCCTAAGGAACAACCCGATGGACCAGTTAATGCAAAGAGAGTCCTGGATACCATGGCAAATAATAATGAAGCTGAAGTGGCATTTCCGTTAAACAGTTACAAGGCATTCCTTGCTTATATAGCAGGTTCTTCTTCGGGTAAAGTGGATTCAGAAGAGTCAACTGTTTCAACTAATTTGCATTCAGAACCTACTTATTCACCGCCTAAACCTAGTTTGATTTTCCCTTCCTATATTAATAATCCAAACGAGTTTGTTATATTTTTGGAAGCATGCATTGAAACATTTGAAAGATATCAAGGTAATATCAACGATAAGAAAGATTTATTAATTACTTTACTAGAAATGTATCTTTCATTATCCAAGTCAGAGAACGAGAAAAATTCGTGGCTTTCCAAAGCAAAAGAATTAGTCAAGGATTATTCTTCTTTATTAAACAAATCTTCATTATTGCTTATATCTCACATATACGATTTTAAAGAAGGGGAGATTGCTGCAAAACAACAATCAGGATTCGAGGAAAGTTTATTTAGAACGTCACAATCATCTAGCGAAATAGATGGTTGTTTTGAAATAATGCATAAATATGGGGAAGATAAACCTGAGTTATATAAGCAAATGTTGAAGTTTATTGTTTCAAAAAAAGAGGTATTTAATAAAGTAGATGCGAAGGATTTCAAGTTCATTTTAGGCCGCATAAAATCTTTAAAGCTAGCCACACCTTTGGAAGTAATACAAATTCTAAGTGCTACTGAATTCGCAACTATAGGATTGATAAAAGACTACTTAATCGAATACATTGATACTCAAAAACAAGAAATTTCCAATAATGTTAAATTAATTCAATCATACGAAAAAGAATCCACTAAAAATACCCATAAATTAACAGAGTTGACCTCTAAACCATTTGTCATTCAAAATAACAAATGCTCTTCTTGCAAGATGAAATTAGATTTCCCAATTGTCCATTTTAAGTGCAAGCATTCATATCATCAACGTTGCTTAGATGAAAATAAATTTATTTCGTCTGGTGCTGAATTGGATGGTCTTGACGTCACGACTCGTTGCTGTCCCTTATGTATCAATGATCTTGAACTGGCACATTCGGCCAGGGCTGATCAATTACGAACAAAAGACGATATTGAATTATTTGAACAATCTTTGAATGAAGCACCTGACCGTTTTAAAATTATCACTAATTATTTGGGTAAGGGTGTCATGGAAAATGGCCCGACCACCTTGTTAGAAGCAGATTAATATGTGAAACATTGAAATTCGACTTCGTTCCTCGGGAATAAAATTTTGACTGCGAAATTAATAACCTCAAACAAATCTCACACAATTGATACAACTTGCAAATATCAGTCTAGAATTAAAACGTTAGAGTCTATATATATATATATAAGCCTATGGAAACATAAATAATTGATATAATATAATATGTAGATTATTAGGTCAATTAATCATGATAAAAATGAAAGATGATAAACCAACTCGCATTGCTAAGGATAAAGCTAGGAAAATAGTAGTTAATATATCTAATTCAGATCTTGAATCTGATCAGGAGGGTTTGGAAGACGATATATTTTGTCCCAGCTGGTTGAAACCTAAGGTTACTAGTCAAGCTCCAAGTAGTAATACAAGTGATACTTCAATTTTACGTTTCAAGGAACAGTATAATACTAATACTAATCCAACAATCAAATCAAATAAAAGAAATCTCGAGTTAAATTCGTTATCATACATCCAAGTACCAATTCCACCTCAGAAAAAGAAGATTGATTCTCCCATTCATAATTCTTTCTTCAGTCAGCCTGACCTGCTCAATCAATTTCAAAAAATATTAATCGAAATCATTGAAACGGAAATAGATTATTTCAAAAGTTTGCATTTATGTCAATCGGTTTACAGTTCTTTGCTTTCAAATGTTGCAGAATATAAGAATATTTTAACCAGCCAAGAGAAATTGTTACTATTTCAAGATATCATATTGTTAACCGAAATTTCAAAAACTTTTATTAAGTCTACAATAGATAACCTAAAACTGTGCAATGGTTTCACCAATGCCAAGTCGTTACAAAAATTTGAATTAGATGAAGATGATCATAATATATTCAACCACAATATAAGACAATTAGTTATAAATTCCGACATTCATAAGCTTGATATTGGTTCAAGTATCCACAAATTATTTAAGGCAACAAATTTCAAACCAACTATATTAGCCTATTTTGCTAAACATAATTTCAGAATGAAGATTTTGAATGGTAAACTTACTTACGGTGGACCTGCTGTAGGCAAGTGGTTAAAAGAAGCTAATTTTTTAACGAAGTCCAAGACTAAAAGCTGGTCGCTTCAAACTATTTTGATACAGCCGATGCAAAGAATAATGAAATACCCCTTACTATTAAAGCAATTGATAGATAGTTCTAATGCAATTAGTTCTGATGTTCAAAAACATGAGCTCAATCTAGCATTAATTAAAATAAACCTGATTATTGACGAATGCAATACACAAGAATCTCTCTCTTCTTTTGAAGAAATAGACAAAAAAAGTAAGCAAGTCATGCTAGACAAAAAGAGACAAGATATAATTTATGATGCAAATCTTGAAAGACGTGTTCCAATGGAGAATGACCTAAGACTTGATGTTGCAATTCAAGATAGTACTCCTTCCAAAGGAAGAAATTGGCTACCTATAAGAAATATTCTGTTTGCACCCAGAGAAAAATTGCCCCCAAAGCGTGGAGGGCAGTACGTATACCTCATAACATCTTTCAGAGACAAGTATAATAAGATCAAGGACGTACAAACGACTTTCGAATTGTTCTCCAGTCTGCTTATAGAGTTCATGCAACAACAATCCAAATACGCAAGATTGTGGAAACAGTTCCTTCAAGAAACCGATACACCGCGCGATGGTCCGGCCCATTACATTGATTCCATCTATTCCAGCTATGTAGATAAAATGGAAATACAATTACTGATGACCCAGTTACTTGTTGAAGAACTTGACTCGAAATTAATCTCTGCGATCACCTTGGTCCTCACCTATTGCGACGAGGTCAAGATCCAAATTCAAATGCACAGAAAATTACGTAGTTCCTACGTCAGCTATATTAAGGAATGCGAACAGAACAAGCATAAGCCTAATATCTTCCAGAAAACGAACTCCAAAGCCCAAACTTGCATCAATATTGAGAATCAGCTAAAGGACAAATTGCCCCAGTTACTCCAGTATTTATCCACGTTCATCAGCCTACTTCAAAATCACTCTAACAGGCTATATTTAAACTGGCTTAGACAGCAAATAGGCGAAAGGAGTCTACACGAATTTGAGCAGTTGCGCAATCCGTCTCTGTCAAACGAAGATGCAAAATCTACTCACGCAGATATTATCCAGTTTTACCACAACAACATGCAACTAACAAAACTTGCTCTAGAAGAATGTCACCAAGGATTAGGTTATTTCCGTCATTTTACAGCCACGTAATTTATAGAGAAAGCAATAATAATGTATAGATCTATTGGAAAAGCAAACTATGTCTTCGATGAAAATTTTGAGCCCGTTTCTCGATTCCTCTTGTGACATTTTCATACCTTAAATTTTCACTGTAAGCAAAAATGATTGATCCCTACTTCGCCATTGTTATTATAAATTGTTTTTTCACCACCTATTAATTCAACTGGTATAACTCATCAATTGTAAACTTATTCAACTATTACAATGTCTACTTCAACTGCCCCAACTGCTACTGCTCCACTTGCAAAGAAAGACTGTCACTGTGACTTGTTAACTTGGAAAGATCCTGTGAAGACTGGTAAGGTCTTCGGTACCATCATTTTTACTTTACTTGTTCTTAAAACAGTGAACTTGTTCAACATTTTCTTCCATGTTGCCTACATTGGATTATTGGGTATGTATTTTGACTATATAAGTAAAAATGCCATTTTGGGTATATTCATTCCTCGGTATGATGACAGGTTACTAACAATTACTTCTAGTTTCTGCTATTCTTGAATACGTAGGTAAATTCGTTGTTGGTGAAGGATTTGTCTCTAAATACAAGCCTGCTACCAAGACTTATGCTAAGAAAATCAATGACGAAATTTTACCACACGTTGCTGAGTTCAACGAGAAATTTGAAGCTGAAATTCAAAAGATACTCTATGCTCATGACCTTGAAGCCACCTTGAAGGCTGCAGGTATCTCTTACATCTTGTACAAGATTACCTCCTTGTTTTCTTTATACACCTTGATTACTATTTTTGTTGTCTTGGCTTTCACTGTTCCAGCTGTCTACGTTAGAAACAAGAAGGAAATTGATGCTGCTATTGCTCAATATTCTAAGTTAGCCAAGGAAAAGACTTCGGAATACACCAAATTGGCACAAGATAAGGCTGCTCCACAATTGGAAGCTTTAGCTCAAAAGACTGGACCAATTGGTGCTATGATTAAGAACTGCTTGCCTACTAGAACTGCTGGTTCAACTGTTGGTGATAACAGAGATATCTCTTTTGAAGGTTCTGCATCAGCTGCTTCTACTGGTGCTTCTACTGGTGCCTCTAAATTCCCAGATGTTCCATCCACAGGTTTATCTGGCACCCAAGAATTTGTTGACGAAACAAAGACTATTCCAGAATCTTTTTAATCCATTGATAATTTAGTTTATGGTATATATGTACCAAATCCAATTAATTAACTATTAATTCTGGCTATTTTATTTATTCTATTTTATTTATTAGTTCTTTTTTTTTTTGAAAACTTAATTCATCTCTGTGAAGGGATTACCGTTTTATTATAAGACTTATTGTATTATTGTTTCCGTGTTAATATATCCATAAGACTTAATAAACTTAAACGTAGATTATGTTTTAAAATCTAATTCTATAAGCTACGATCTGCATGAATTACAAAATAAAACTATTATACATATCAGGATGTTTACAACTCTACTCACAATCATCTGGAGTTGATAATCTTTTGAAACATGCAACCCATTTGCTACCTTTATTACGAGTGACTTTTTTGCCTTCCTCAGTCGAGTTCCACATAATTGAAACACATTTGTCCTGCTTTTCCCATTCTTTACTCAATCTTTCAAACATTGGATGCTCTTCTAAGTGTTTTACCATCCAATTATGTAAATCCTCAACATCTGTAATTGTATAAATAATACCACCCTCTTTTAATACATAAGCATACTCTGCTAATAGAGTGTTTGTAATTATTCTAGCCTTATGTTTACGTTGTTTGAAGTGAGGATCTGGGAAACAGAAAAACATTTTAGACAACTGTGCCTTGTGAAAGAAGTTTGGTAAAAACTTCATGGCATTACCTCTCAATACAGAAATATTTTGATAGTTGTTTTGTAATTCATTTCTATATTGATTTCTCAATGCAATTATTCTGTCTTCAACATATTGCGTCACTTGGACTCTAATTTCCATCCCTAATAATAATTTATCTGGAAATTCGGGAGCTAAGTTTATTAATAATCCTCCGTACCCACAGCCTATATCAGCAATTTCAACTTCAGACGTCATTTTCTTAGATTCCAGATCATAATATTGTGGATAGAACTTACTCCAGTCCATGGTATCAGGGGATCTTGGATACTCTAATCTATGGTCTGAGAATGGGTTAGAGTGTGCTCTCTGTCTATAGAACCTTTTCTTAGGTAATTCCGAATTATCGTCAGTGTCAAACTTGACTTCTTTTTGCATCTGTCTAGCTTCCTTTTTCAAATCTCTGTAAGCCCTTCTTCTGGCTTCAGCTTCCTTCTGCACCCTTAATTTTTCCTCCTTGCTCTTTGCTTCTATTTTACCCATTGTCTTCAAGAATTATCGTGATCTGACAGATACCATCTATAGGTAAGTTTTCAAACCTCTATGGAGATGAGCATTGAAATTTTTCAGGTCAAACATTTTGTGTTACAAACATTATCGCTACAAGATTATATCTTTGAATATATGTAGATATTTACATATTTTGATATATTAAATATACGTATGTACAGATTCAGTAATGCTACTGATGGATAGAATCTTAATTCATTACAAGCTATCGGTAGAATTCCTTAAATATTGATTTAGTTATCTTCCTTTTCACTTGGATCTATGTCTTTACGACGTTCTTCTAAAGTCAAGTACAAGGTATTACTTGAGGCCTCTAAAGTTCTTACCAAGCCGGCACCACCCAAAACTGTTAATAACCCTGCCAATTGGCCTTGAAGGTCTTCCTTAGATGGTAAGTCTTTAAATTTATCAATCTGGTCTATATCGTATACCTTCTGTTCAACTCTAGCACCGATTAAAATCAACTTTTCATTAGCTGACTTCAAGACCTTTAAAACTTGAGTAACTGTTTGTGGATCACATTTTGGTATAGTGATAATACCAGTGGGTCCATTTAATAATGAAGAGAACGGATGAACGACATTTCTATTTCTTTTCGACGTTTCCAAGTCCGCTGGATCATTCTCGTGTTCTGATCTTAAATAAACGTTGTAAATACTGTTTCTGATAATGTTTAACTTGGAACCTGCCTTATTAAGTTCTGATCTAAATTTCTTATTTTCAGATTTAATTAGATTATTATGATGAACATATAACACTATTTCATTTGAATCATTCAAGTATTTGTAGTAGTCGACTAAGAATGTCTTTCTAGTCAATATATGCTTTCCAGTGTTACGGTCAAGGGAGTAGATTGGTGATTGTTCAGTACTATACGATGATCGTTGTACCCTGAAAATCGATGGCTTAAAAAAGTTAAATATGGTTCCCTGTGGGCGTATGCATCTCAACCCACTTATGGATGCTAATGGGAGTCTCATTATAGTTAGCTTATTGAAGGGCCTACTGAAGGTGAAAACTTATTCGTAGACTGAATTTTTCACTACCGTCGAATTATGTCTGGTAAGCACACGCTAAATCTTTATTGGTCACGTGTATTTCACCAAAAATCTATAGCTTGTGCTAGAACCAGTATGGTTCTAGTTGTGGTTATCAAGTACCAGAAGCTAGGAGTATATAAATAGAATGGCTTGGTTGGCTTACTAGCGGTTTCTTGAAAATACAGCTAAATGATTTTTTGTGGTGTTTGGTGTGACTTTACCTTCTTCCATTGTTGTGATTGATTCAATATTTTTTATATTAAGAGTATCAATGCATATATGTAAATATTCGTATATTTCTATTTATTTCTTCATATATATGTCATGTATTCGGTTATTGAATTACAATTAGTTTTAAGTTATTATAAGTTTTTGTTATTTTTGGGAATTTTTTAGAATAGCTACAAAACTATAGCACTGAAAACAAAAAGAAATAGGCTTTAAAGCTATTATATAGTACTAATCTGAAGTATATGTTTAACGATTTAAATTACCCATTGTATACCTTCTTACTCATTGGATGTAAAATAAGGTGGCTGCAAAATACGTTGTGTGTCTAGTCTGTATAAAAATATTTTTACATCATCGAGCCGAGCACAATTTATATCTATAAAATAGAGTGGTCATAATATTGCTAATAGATTCAATAATGAATGGATCGAATTACGAAGAGTTTGTAAACTCTCTAAATAGGAGTACCAAGACTGACGATTATAATTCGGCCATTGAAAGCGAAACTGTTACTCCTGTCAGGAATGCTCATCTGAGCTCAAAGAAAAGAAAAATTGATGAAATAGACAAAGATCCTTCAGATGATAATAATTTCGGATATGTCGAGGTAAAGAAACTTGAACATTGTACTAGAACGCTCCAGAAGAATATCAGGCTTATTATAAATGAAGCACCTGACTTAACAGAAGTTGAGAGACTATTAACCTCGAAGTCGTTGGACCAAAACACTTTATTTGATTTAGAGAATAACGAACTAATCAAGTTGGCAGCACAATTGAAAACGAAATACAATAATGGACGTCTAAAGCTATTCGATTCAATAATAAATAATAACGCTAGTGTCATAGAAGGAGTTGTGGATAATGAAGAAGACGAAGTAAGTTCAGACTCAGAAAAAAGCATCGATACAGAAAGACACACTAAAAGAAAATCATCAAAAGATTCAGAGTCGAAGGAAAGTAACCTACCTGAATTACCGGTAATAAATGATATCAAACTCTGTAACAGAGTCTTCATTCATAAATCTATTATTAATAATAGATCGTATTTGCATAAATCTGAGTTGATGGCAGCGCATAATGAAAGATTGGAATTTTTAGGGGATTCTGTGCTTAATAATCTTGTAACAGTAATAATTTTTAATAAATTTCCAGAAGCGTCTGAAGGTGAATTGTCAAAGATCAGATCACTGTTGGTTAATAATGTTACCTTAGCTGAATTCTCAATATTATACGGGTTTGATAAGAAGTTGAGAAGTAATATAAATGACCAAATACTTAAGGATAGTACCCAAAAGATTTATGCCGATATATTTGAGGCATACATCGGCGCATTAGCAATTGAACGTAAGTTTGACTACACCGAAATTCAGCAATGGCTTACTATATTAATGGACAGTAGGTTGAATAAACATGCTAGGCAGATCAGCAGTACAGAAGAGATAAACAAAGATGCCAAGTCGGAGTTATACTCTCTTATTGGTACAGCAGCATTCCACCCTCAGTACGAGGTAGTTGAAACTGGCGATGGCTCATCAAATCCGTTTGTGATAAGATGTACCATGGGTGATGATGTTTTAGGGGTAGGCAGTGCTCCTAGTAATAAAGACGCTGGTTTAAGGGCAGCAATGGAAGCATTGAAAAATAAGAGATTGCTCGAAAAGTACAGTCAGGTAAGATTTAATATGGATAGAAACCAATCCGTGATAAGTAATAAGACGAATAAGAGTACAGCATTATCAACATCGACTTCACAATCGAGCGAAACACAAAAAATTGATACAGCTATATTCCCTCTTATCGCAGATGTCTCTACAGATTTAGATAATAAGGCAAAGAATGAACTTTATTCAATATTAGGAAAAAATACGGGGACTATTCCTACCTATGAGACCTATGAAATGTCATCAAAGCAATTCCGGGCTGAGCTTAAGGTTAAAGGGATACATGTTGCAACTGCAGTTGATGCTACAAAGAAAAGAGCTTGTAGTAGAGCTGCAATGACAATTATGAATAATAAAGAGGCAATCGATGCTTTATGCAGCTTATAATACCTTATATATAGTAATATAATGATAATAATGTTAAAACTAAATACATAATTAGAATGGTAATCACTATCTGAGATAATTTACTACGAATAGTCTAATCTTAGACTAATCTTACTTTCTGCTGGTTCAGGAGACCATGTCGCAGTTATATTCTCAAATAATCTGTCGAAATTGAACAATGCTAGATTTTCTAAAAGCAGGAAGGTCAAGCTACTGAAAGCCACAAATTTGTATAACTATTACAAACGGGAATCATAATTACAAGAATGAGATAGTCAAATAAAGATTATTAAATCATGAATAATAACAGTAAGAAAATGTTTCATAATGCGGTATATATGCATACCATTTAATCGACTTTCAAGAAAGGTCCCTTGGCCCAGTTGGTTAAGGCGTGGTGCTAATAACGCCAAGATCAGCAGTTCGATCCTGCTAGGGACCATTTCTCTTCTTAAATCACACAGGGCGTGTGGCGTAGTTGGTAGCGCGCTCCCTTAGCATGGGAGAGGTCTCCGGTTCGACTCCGGACTCGTCCACTTTTTTTTATGTATCGTTCCTCACTCGTGAGCGTGAATTTTTTAGATTAGTTAACATTCGTATATGAACGATAGATAAACACGTTTTAATTGCATATAGATAGGATACTGTGAGATGCCATCTCAAAAAGATACAATTAGGAAGAATTCTGATGATTTGAATTTGAATGGACAGAACCATAGTAAATATAATTTTACTAAATCATCTAACAAGCCTCCCGAACACCTTTCTGAATTCTACTCCTTCATGAGCAATAGCTCAAATATACCGGCCTCTCCTGGCCGAGATCCCACAGGAGGAAGCTATGAATATAGCCAGAGAATGAATAGAGAGCCGTCGTTGAATACCTTTACTTCATTCTCCCCATCTGTGAGTGATCTTTCAAATATATTAACTTCACAAGACTTCCAACATACCACTGAAAAATATGGCAACATTATAGATAAGGCAGAAAAATTACGATTATCATTGGCAAATGTCTGTGAAGCAGCCAGCGAATTTGGCCATGCTTTGGAAGATTCAATAAATGAATGCCCTAAAGTAAATAATTCGAAGAATGTGAGTAATGGGATAATGAATGCGGGAGGGTTGCAGCACATAATAGCGGCGAATCAGAATATCTTAAGCAGCTTGATATTTCTGAGTTTCGAGAAACCGTTGAGAAAAGAGTTGATAAACCTTCAAGAAGAATATAATTCCAATTATAAATTCTATCAGCAAGAAGTGAAATCGAAATCGAAATTGTTAAAAGAGAAAGAGGTCGAAAACTTGAAGCTTTCGAAGTCGAAGACAAGGAACTTAAATACGTATAAAATTAACTTGTTGAGTTTGACAAATCAAATTGATGATATTGACAGGTTGAAATATGAATATTACCATGAAATTAATTCTATGATAGAGAATTTTAATCGAGATCATTTACTCATTAGAACAGGTTCGCTTGTAAGGGCCCAACTTGAAATATATGAAGGCATTGCAAAGAAAGGGTGGTCCGGCGGTGGATTAGATGAATTATTAGCTATTTCCCCTGATCTATTTGGCACAGACTATACTGATGAAGAGGACGAACAATTAGAAGATGAAGCTCATAGTAAAGACGACGAAATTGTATCTCACGGCAGAAGATCAATTCAACGCGGTAAGGATGGGTCTTTGAGCGGGGCGGATAGCAGTTCACAAATTGATGATACAGATAACACAATAGAATTATCGAAACAAAGCCATTCTGCTCTTAATCTGGTTAGATCTAACGCAGAAGTATCAAATAAAAGTGCTCACCAACTAGAGGATAATGACAGACAGAATAGTGCTAAGTTAGAAAATAATAACAAAGGTATAGGTGAATGTTCGCAAGACGAGTCATTTTCACTTCCTGCTATAAATTATTCAAATACTGTTCTAAATCAAACAGCCAAGTTATCAGATTCAAACAGTAACAAAGAAAATGATATCAGTATTGACAATAGTAATATTCTTAACGAACTTGACGATTAGACGTATGATTTATTATATGAAGATTATTATTTATCATATATACTGTAATATAAAACATTAATTCCTTATAAAACATACGCTTCAGAATTCTTCTCTGTAGTCTGATCGACAGTTGGTTTTGCGATTGGACTCAGACTATGTGTTGATGGCATATGGCTTTTGTTAAAGCTCTTCATAGGCCTCAAGCCCCATTTTTGTAACATTTGAATGTCTTCATCCCACCCATTACACATTGTTGTTAACATTTTCTCACCGGTGAAGATAGCGTTACAGCCACTCATGAAACATAAAAATTGTTCATGTTCTTTCATAGTATAACGCCCAGCTGCAAGTCTAATGATTGACTCTGGCATAATTAATCTAGCAGTAGCAATAGTTTTTAAAATGTGTTCAAATTTTAAACGTCTGCCAGATTCACGAGGTAAACTAGATATCTCTTTTTCCATGGGAGTTCCTTTTATTGGCACTAAACGGTTAATAGGCAAAGATTCGGGATGCTTTTCCATGGTTGATAAGGTGTGTAAGAAACCAATATGATCTTCCTCAGTTTCACCAAGCCCAAGGATACCTCCAGTACACGCTTTGATACCAGCATCCTGAACATTCCTGATTGTTTGCAACCTTTCATCGTAACTTCTAGTTGAAATAACCTTTGGATAATGCTCTCTCGACGTATCGATGTTATGGTTGTAGGCAGTCAAACCTGCTTCAGCTAAATCTGCGGCCTGTTTCTTATCAACCATTCCTAGCGTCACACATGTTTCCATCCCTAATTCTTGATTAATTTGGGTAACCATTTGGGAAATACGCTTCAATCCTGATTTACGACCTGTCATGTCTCTCCATGCAGCTCCCATACAGAATCTAGTCGATCCATTTGCTTTTGCAGTCCTAGCAGCCTTCATAACTTCGTCTACTGAAATCATCCTCTCAGCCTTGGTTCCAGTATCATATCTGGTCGATTGGGCACAATATTTGCAATCTTCCGTACAACCACCCGTCTTGATTGATAACAAAGTACATAACTGAACCTCTTGAGGATTGTGATATTTCCTATGTTGAATTTGAGATTGGAAAACTAGTTCCATTAGCGGCGTATTGTATATCTCACGGATTTGGTCTTTGGTCCATGAGTTCAATGGTCTAGCGGTCTGTAATGCTAATTCAATAGCCTTCATGTTTGACTCGTGGCCCGTGCCTGAGCTAGTATTGATATTGAAGTTAATTGAAGAATCAACCCCCACCGTATTGGCCCTCTGAGCATTTAACGGAATCGTATTTGATGGTGCTAAAACTCGTAACAGCTGGGAAGAGAAAGAACGTTTGATTATATGCTTAGAAGCCATCTTAAATATCAAATATGCTGATTTCTAAAGAGAATATTGTTATATAAATCAAGAAATATGGGAACAACTAAATTCCTAAAAAAAGATTACATTGTTGGTTTACAATTATCTCGTTTTTATTGGGTATTCCGAATCCCAGCGATTGCAAAAAACCCTACCCTTCAGAATCTCCGACCGAGACTATTGAATCATTCGAGTCACTTGAGTCATCTGCACCAGATGACTCCCGTGTCGCATATTCCATATAGAGTGCGACATTTATGAGAACGCAAAGGTGCGGCTGCAAACTATTGCTACAACCTTACAAGATTGACTCTTCACTGCTACATTAAGTGCTCTTCTGATTGTATAAAATGCGTTTAGGTCGCTAATGGTACAAACTTAGCGAGATTAAGATTAATCTGTTTTGCTTTACATAAATAGTACTTGGTATGAGGCCGGTCTTTATGGATATGTTTCTCTTCAAAATTTAAAATTTACAGTAGATATAGGCTTCATGCCGTTATTACCTTCAAATGATATAACAGCCTATCATTCCACCTGTAGGCAGATTATCTATTTCTTCCAAATCAAATCACGAGAATATTCTTCTAGATTTCAAACTGTATCACTGCGTCACCTGAACATATTGCAAAGTTATATTTATAGATATCTTTCAGTATATATACACAATTTTATATAAGTAGAATACCTTGCTACAAAGTACACCATCTTTAGCAAAGAAATATAGCCAAGATATTCTTAGCAAATATAGTTTACTACATTTCCTCTTATACCAAATCTACTCTAAAAACTAAATATCATTTAATTTCATATTTGAGTCTCATACACTTTAGTATTTCAATACCTTCTTTCTACATAGACTATACCCCAGCTAACATCATCAATGGGTTCAGCTCTACTATTGAAAACGCACATATTACACAAAGCCAACACAAGGGCATTAGCCCTTCGAGGTTTTATTCGTGCCAATACCAGAAATAATTTTTCACTTCTCATTGAGTATGTCCGAACTTAAAACCAATTTTTTCAATTTTATTAAGGAAGATTCTTTTGTATTTCAACACCGAGAAATAGTATCAAAAATGGCTCCAATCGTATGTATAACTATAACAATATAGTGATAATAGCAGCAAATACCCTTTGTACGGGTTCGTGTGTTCAAGTGTTTTTTTTTTAGATTTTTTTTGAAACCTTTTTTTGTTCAGCAGACTGGTTCTGCTGTACTTTTTTTTGATGAAGCTTTCTTAGTTGAACGCAGATCATTATACATTCATAAAACCATAAGTTGGATAAAACATCTTTGATAACGCAAACCCGACCCTGGGCTTTGCTGTCTTTATCATTACTCCGTACACCTTTGGTGTATAATGATAATAGTGCAGTAGGCTAACATGGGATATAGACCACCAAGAAAAACACCGCTGCTAAGAAGTTAGTCGTTGACACCTCCGCCCCAACCGAAAACGGTGTTTTCGACCAAGAATCTTACGTTAAATTCTTGATTGAAAACATCAAGGTTGAAGGTATTCCAGGTAACTTAGGTAACTCCATTTCCATTACTGAAGAAGGTAACAAGGTTGTTGTTGTTTCTAACACCAAGTTCTCCGGTAAATACTTAAAGTACTTGACCAAGAGATACTTAAAGAAGAACCAAATCAGAGACTGGATTAGATTCGTTTCCGTTAAGCAAAACCAATATCAATTACAGTTCTACTCCGTCGCTGATGACGAAGAAGAAGAAGACGAAGAATAAATTATTTGATTCAACTAATATTTTGTATAATAAGATAGGTTTTGAATATATAGTTTATTGAGGTCACGGGTGAGGTTTATGAATGTATTAATATCGCTTAATGAACTTTGTAGAAGTTGTAGAGTGTCATCTGGCATGTATTAAACGGGTTAAGCCAAACTGATTTGTTTTAAAAGAACTGTAACGTTAAATCTTATTGTCCAAAAAACATGGCGAAGGAACATGATTCTAGCAGTTTTTCATTGTCATCAGTATCATACAAATTCGGTACTTGGATATCGGGCTTGTTTCCGTAACAAATAATCGAATATATACGTTGGAAGATCGAACAGAGTGTTCTACTGTCCGTAAGAATTTTTATCCCATTTGACCCTCAGTTCCTGACTTCGTGGCCAAGTTGGCTAAGGCGTGAGACTGTTAATCTCAAGATCGTGAGTTCGACCCTCACCGAGGTCGTTTATATTTTTACTTCATTACATTTTTTACGATCGAGCAACATGACAGAATGATTATTTGAGAGCTCGATGATTTGCTGCATAAATACTTCACAATTTATCTAATAATTTTACTAAGCAGTATTTAGTTTATAGTTGGATGCATCTGATTATGAATATCTCCGTGGTGGCATGACAGGTACGCTTAACATTACTCCATGCTAAGTCATTCTTGTAGACCTCTCATATGACAAAAACTAACATGCGGGTGTTACATAACCTTCCGCGGGATTGAAAAAAATTGCTCAACCAGAAGATTTATTTGTCTTGAAAAATAAGTCTATTGATTATTTCTTCTCCACATATATAACCCACTTAACGTCTTGAAAGTTACTTAAAATAAGTAACTGGCTAGGTATTACGGTAAAATATATTTGATCTACAAGAAACATTAAAAAAAGTATATCTTTGAAGTAAAAAAAAAAAAATTAATCTGAATTAGTCATGGAATCAATTACTCGAGTCTCCATGTCTGTTTGTCCATTCGTGAAGTCGTCATCGGCCCAAGCATTACGTCAATTGAGTAAAAACTCAGGTTTGACTAGTCAAGCACGCCAATGTCCATTTATGGGTGCAGCCTTGAATGCTAAAGAATCGACTAGATCGTACTCATCAGCCACTAAGCCTGTCAGAGCTACGGCTTCTTCGCTTGCTTCGAATCCACCTTCGACAACGCAGTCAAAATACTCGTTCAAGGCAGAGGAGCTCGTTGGAAACAAGGATGCGATTAATCTTGAGTCGAAAGAGAATGCTTTTGACTTCAAAGGTTACTTAAACTCCGAATTGGGCAAGAAGAGAACTGACAAGTCATATCGTTTCTTCAACAACATTAACCGTTTAGCCAATGAATTCCCTAAGGCTCATCGTTCTGAAGAGGCTGACAAGGTTACTGTGTGGTGCTCTAATGATTATCTTGGTATGGGTAAAAATGAGAATACGCTAAACGAAATGAAGCGAGTCTTGACGAAGTATGGTTCAGGTGCCGGTGGTACCAGAAACATTGCTGGACACAACATCCATGCCCTTAAGTTAGAAGCGGAGTTAGCTGCTTTGCACAAACATGAAGCTGCGTTAGTTTTTTCGTCTTGTTTTGTTGCTAACGATGCAGTTTTATCGTTATTTGGCCAAAAGATCAAAGACTTAGTCATCTTTTCTGATGAATTAAATCATGCCTCTATGATCCAAGGTATTAGGAATTCAAGAGCTAAAAAGCAAGTCTTCAAGCATAATGATTTGGCTGATTTGGAAGAAAAATTAGCTCAGTATCCAAAATCAACCCCAAAATTGATTGCGTTTGAATCTGTCTACTCTATGTGTGGTTCGATCGCGCCTATCGAAGCTATTTGTGACTTAGCAGAAAAATACGGAGCATTAACTTTCCTTGATGAGGTCCACGCAGTCGGTATGTATGGTCCTCATGGCGCCGGTGTTGCTGAACACTTAGACTTCGACGCCCATTTGAAGTCGGGTATTGCTTCGCCACAAACTCAAACAATTATGAATAGAGTGGATATGATTACAGGTACTTTAGGTAAGGCCTACGGTACCGTTGGTGGTTACATCACTGGTAAGGCTAACTTAATTGATTGGTTTAGGTCTTTTGCTCCTGGTTTTATCTTCACTACCACTTTACCTCCATCAATTATGGCTGGATCAAGCGCTTCTATTCGTTACCAAAGATCAACCTTGCAAGACCGTATCGCTCAACAAACCAATACCAGATACGTCAAGAACAATTTGACCGATCTTGGTATTCCTGTTATTCCAAACCCATCCCATATTGTGCCAGTTTTAGTTGGTAACGCTGTTGACGCTAAAAAGGCCTCTGATTTGTTATTAGATAAGCACAACATTTACGTTCAGGCCATCAATTTCCCAACTGTACCAATCGGTGAAGAAAGATTGAGAATCACTCCAACTCCAGGTCACGGACCTGAGCTTTCAACTCAATTGATTGGTGCCATTGATTCGGTTTTCAGTGAATTGAGTTTGCCAAGAATCACCGATTGGGAAGTTAAAGGAGGTTTGTGTGGTGTTGGTGAACCTGATGTCGAACCACAAGAACACATTTGGACTTACGAACAATTAGCTTTGACTGATGCTGACTTAAACCCTAACGTGATCGACCCAGTTATTCAACCTATTGGAGTCAGTTCTGGTGTTAAGGATTAAAAGTGATACTACATAATTTTTTTCACATTATTGTGTTTTTTTTACGTTAGCTATGCCATCTTTTAATAAAAGTTTTCATCTATATACTGACAATGCACTCTGTTTATCTTGTAATTCATTCTAATACTATTACGTTGAAGCATATAGTACTATAATAGTTGAGTAACACAAAATCGTAGGATCAAAACATCAACGCGCTCAATTGCAAAAGAAAACAATCACAATGTACTTTACATTATAATCTAAAAGGAGAGCCATAATGACACTAGATAAGGACCAACTAATAAAGGTTTATACTAGTAGACTAGTGAATTCCTTGGTCCCGGTGGAATTCGGACATGAATACATACAAAGTATAACCAATGATCTATTAAACCATCTATTGAGATCACCCAAATCATCATCACCCAATATAGATATAAACCAACTAACAAACCATTTCAAGACATTATTTTTAAGTAACGGATTACAAGAGCTGTGGATTAAATTTCAGTCAATTCTTAAAATGCTTTCCCAGACGAAATCGGTTGATCAAATATGCAATTATTTAATTTTTTTAAACGCTTTGCAGAGCACAGAAGAATCGAGACTGATACCAAATATAAGAGTAACAAGCATTGGTAATAATTCTAGGGGGTATCATAATATAGAGGAACAAAGAATACATCATGATTTACAGTCATCCCCATATCATGTTTCTAGTAACATCTCTAAAGTTGGGAGTAAAAATATCACAAACACTGTGCCGTTAAGCGAAGTAATATCACCATACTACGAAACATTATCCGAGGATACTATATTGATATATTTGTCCTATTCGCTATTGGGCTTGGATTCTAAATTATTGTCATTCCTGCGAGACGGTAATTCTATTGAATTACCCCCGAATATTAATAGTAGCTACTCAGGACTTCTCCATAGCATACTAGAACCTGGGTTAATCTATAAGAAGCTCAAGACATTCGTGGATTCCAACAAAGGAAAAATAGTCTCGCCTATTAAAACTGCATTTTTGAGATCATTGGAATCGGAACTAAATTATTACGTGAACCATATTAATGAATACTTTAATACTGAACCAACTTCATTAATAGCCGTGTATAATGCGCTATTTCCCTTCATATTGAAATTGAGACTTTTGTATTCCCTAACTAATGAATTGAATATAAGTGGATATGAATTTTTATCCAAGGTATACCATTTATCAAAGTTTGGTGACATACGAATAAAGGACTTAACACACAATATTTTTTCGCAAATAGCAGCTCCATACTACGAGGTTCTTGAACATTGGATTATAAAAGGTGAATTGATAGATAATAGCGACGAGTTTTTCATAGCCTTTAATACCGAAGCACAACATATTAATGATATTATTGAATATTTACCCCAAAGGATACCGGATTTTTTCGTATCAATGAATGAAACTATGGCATATAAGATATATCAAATTGGAAAAATGTTAATTTTTCTCCTTAAGTATTGTAAAGAATTGAAATGGATTAGTGATTACAGTATGAAATATTCGACGTATATATTTCAAAACAATCAAGGTATACAATCAATGCCATCAAATATCATAATAGATTTAATTAACCTTCAGTATGAAGAGATTCTTAACTATTTTACGATAGTTTTACAGCAGAAACACAGCATGTTTCATCATTTACAAAATTTTAAGAAGTTTTTATTGATGAATTCAAATGATTTTATTGAATCAATAATAGAAAAAGGAATAGTTTTATTCAATGAACCAGCCAATAGCTTAACGTCAAATCAGCTAGCTAAAGTATTAATCGAGTCTATTAACAATTCTTCCGTGAGGAACTATAGATCAGATTATAAAAATAGATTGGATGCTAGAATTTTGGACCTAAGTCATGGAAATATAGGATGGGAGGTGTTTACATTAGAATACAAAATCTCTGATTCACCAATTTATCACATTTTGAATTATAATAATGGCACGCTAGAGTATCTAAAAATGTTCAATTTCCTTTGGAAATTACGCCACTTCAGTTATTTGTTGAATTTAAACTTCATTGAATGTAGTAGTGTTAAGAAAAATGATTTGAGAAGGATCCTGAGTAGGTATATTAAATTGAAAAGACAATTAAAGTCCAAAGCAAGTTTACGGCTAGGCATCAGAGACAACAAGATTATTTGGTTAATGAAGTCTTTTAATACAATATGCCTCATAAGACACCAGCTAATAAAATTCATATCAACATTGGTAAAATATTTGTCATTCGATATTATTGAAAATAATTTCGATCAATTAATAATCAGACAGCTTTTCAAGTCAAACTCTCCTGTTTTACATTCCACGTCGTCTAAAAACATGGGAATATTACCCATATTAAATGAAGATTTTACCAAAGCTTTAAAGAAAGATGAAAGTCATTTTTCAGGATCCCCAAAGTCGAGGATAATAACGCATAATATGAACGAATTAACATTTGATGAATTGATTAATATACATTCGACGTATTTGCAAAAAGTCACACATTTCAAGATTCTAAGTGATACCGAGATAGGGAAACACTCTGGAACGAGTTATATCAAGCAAATATACCAATTTTTGGAGGTCTGCTTCGCTTTTATTAAGAGCTCGGAAGAGTATAACAGTCTTATAGTAAATTATATTTCCATTTTGAATGTGGAAGAAAATTTACGTTCTGAAGATATGAATCAGTTTGACGACGATCTAGAAGAGTTAGAAAACAAAATAAAACTCATTGTTAATAAAATCTACAAGGATTTGTACATGTCCAATTATAAGAGTATGTTACACGTTTTTATAAAGGATCTAAGGTCCGACACAGAGCTTAAAGACCTAAGTCGCTTTTTCTAATACTTTTGCAGCTTTTCGGACTTTAGCATATCTGAAAATGTACATTTCTGATTTACATGGTCATTATATTACGTAACAAGCGAATCGATAATACAATCGTACGACTATTGGTCAGTAGCATACTCGATACAACTAATATACGTCACAGATTATTTACGAATCCTAATTTGTAAAGTATGTAATTTGAAATATCGATCGTGTAAAAGCATAAATTTAAACAACCTATAATATTAGCTGCAATTTAACTGCATATTATGACCATCAATAAGCACCTATTATAGTCTATAGTTACGTGTATTGCATTAATCAATAACTCTCGGTAAAAGTAATAAAAATATATTATCCGAGGTTCACAAAAAAAGCTGCTCAGTATTTGAGTGGGGACCCCCCAGATTTTAAAAAATTCACTCATTTATAAATCACCAATTTTTCATTCCTTTTAATATCAATAGAAATTATAAAGTTTAAAGTATAAAGTATTTATTTAGAATGGAAGAAGTAGACAGTGTATTAGTTGATAACGTTAAATCGTTTGCCTCTGGTGGATTTGGGGGTATTTGGTATGTGTTATAATGTGGAGATTTAATAGGTTGAATTTAATACTAACAATTCAGTGCTGTTTTAACAGGTCACCCATTTGACTTAGTGAAAGTTCGTTTACAGACAGGGTTATATAATTCTTCGGTTCAATGTGTGAAACTGACTTTGGTTAAGGATGGTTTGCCAGGTTTTTATAGGGGGGTATTACCACCTTTATTAGGTGTCACTCCTATGTTCGCCGTTTCCTTCTGGGGTTATGACGTTGGGAAAAAGATAGTTACTTCATTTACAGGTAAAGAAGTGGCCAACTTTTCCATTGCCAACATTTCTACTGCTGGGTTCATTTCCGCCGTTCCAACGACCTTGGTAGCTGCACCATTTGAAAGAATTAAGGTCATGATGCAAATTCAAGACGGATCCAAGACAACCTCTATGGGATCAGTTGTCAAGGAAATGTATAGAACAGGTGGTATCAGATCTATTTTCAAGGGTTCTGCTGCAACCTTAGCTAGAGATGGTCCTGGTTCTGCATTATATTTCGCTACCTATGAATACATCAAGCGTAGATTAACCACCCCAGATACAGATTTATCCTTATTTGCTATCACAATGGCCGGTGGTTGTGCTGGTGTTTCCATGTGGCTTGGTGTTTTCCCAATTGATACCATCAAATCTACACAACAATCGTCAAATACTAATGTCTCGATTGTTAAAACTACACAAAACATTTACAAGAGGGGTGGTATTAAAGCATTTTTCCCAGGTGTGGGTCCTGCTTTAGCAAGATCTTTCCCAGCTAATGCAGCCACATTCTTGGGTGTTGAATTGGCGAGAAACTTCTTCGATAAACTCGGTTAGATTATTATATATATTTTCCCAAAGTCCTTCGTCTGCTTTTGCTTGCAAATCTGATAGCGGATTCAGATACGAGTGACTTTTGGCTATGTGTACGATAAGTAATATTTATTCAAAAAGCATTTAGTTTGTTATTTTATAAGTTTTTAGAAATCTAGTACTAATAGTAGTAGTAGTAGTAGTAGTAGTAGTAGTAGTAGTAGTAGTATACTAGTGGTGGTAGTGCGCCAATTAAAATTATCATTGAAATGTTCAACTCCTTAAAGCTCGATAAGAATTAACGTGAAGAGTAATAAACATCTGTCTACGACTAATATAATAGCTGGATATAATACAATGTCTTTGACTGATGACCAAGTATGTAGTATATTTCAATTGGAATTGAATTTCAGAAAAACTGGGGTACTAACATGAATTAGGTGAATACTGAGCTTCGTAAGATGAAAGCCTTCATCGAGAAGGAAGCGCAAGAAAAGGCCAAAGAAATCAGATTGAAAGCGGACGAGGAATATGAAATTGAAAAAGCATCTATAGTCAGATCGGAAACGGCTGCTATTGATTCTACCTACGAGCAAAAATTGAAAAAGGCGTCGTTAGCTCAACAAATCACCAAATCGACCATTGGTAACAAGACTAGATTGAGAATCTTGTCCAAAAAGGAGGAGGTGTTGAACACTATATTCGAAGCTGCCGAAAAGGAATTGAGCAAGACTACATCCAACAAATCTGCGTATAAGCCAGTTTTGACCAGTTTGATCGAAGAAGGTGTATTAGCTTTATTAGAAGGAAAGGTTACTCTTAAAGTCAGAGAAGCAGACGTTGCCTTGGCAAAAGAGGCAGCCCCAGATGCTGCTAAAGAATATGAAGCGAAGTCTAAAAGCCCTGTTGAAATCACTGTTGATGAGAAGAACTTTTTAAGTAAGGATTCTCTCGGTGGTGTTATTGTTGTCAATGAAAGTGGAAAGATTGAAGTTAATAACACTTTGGAAGAAAGATTGAAGATATTATCTGAAGAAGCATTACCAGGTATTAGATTAGAATTGTTTGGTATCTCTGAAACCAGAAAGTTCTTTGCCTAATATTTATTTCATTTTACTCTTAGAGATGACGTTAAAGCTTTAACCGTTTGTAGTAATTCATTTTCATTATTTTTAAATTGTTTGGTTTATAACCACAGCTGCTTATTTTATAATTCTACATACTTTTTTATAAATTCAAAATAAACCATTCATTAGCCTTATCGAAACGTCAACAAGAAATATTGCGACTAAAAATCTTGCAGAGAAAAAATTGAAAGCATCTATCAAGGAATTTATACTTTCATTTAACTATACTTCATATACTGTGTTACATTTTCATATATTTATTTGCTTTTTGCTTTATAGAAGCAACGTTTGAGGTACTCTCCAGTTTAAAATTTATTTTGTTAGTGATTAGTTAACTGTTCCAAACACCAGATTTAAATTGAATTTTCACAATCAATCAATAGAAAACATTTATGTGGACTTCCCTACATCATATAAAATGCCCGATACCTAGGCAGTTGTTTAATCGGTACTCATCTGGATTATACAAGCTGTTTGTCAAATATAAATCAACAGTATCACGGAATCAAGATATTTTGAAGAAAATCACTGATACGAATACACATGCAATGAATACAGCTGACATACCTGATGGTATATCAGAATCATTCTTAGATCATCAATTTGAACCTAATAAGCTTGTTCCTACAAACGATAAAAAAATAATCTATAATAGGTTGAAACCAATTACGCCGAATGATTCGTATGTATCGTGCACAATATTCGATATTAAAGGTAACATTACAGCAGTCTCTAGAAAATATCCTAAAATGAAGTTTCTTAAAGGTAATGACTTATTCCCTCGAGATCTCCGTAAAATCGATACATCTTCAATCGATGTGGTGCCACTGATTATGGTCCGTTCCCCTAATTGCATACTTGTAAATCTACTCCATATTAAGGCTATAGTCAAGAAGGATAGTGTCATGGTCTTCGATACTTCCACTCCATCTATTGCGACAAAACTAGGGTTGTTCATGTATGATCTTGAGATGAAATTAAAATTGCCATCGGGAAACGTTTGTTATGAATTTAGAGCACTTGAAAGTATTCTTATCAGTGTGATGAGTTATTTGGAAGCAGATTTGAGAAATCACTTGCAAGGATGTGGGCTTATATTAGCTGAATTAGAAGACGAAATTGATAGGAGTAAATTGCAAGACCTTTTAATCAAACTGAAAAAATTATCAAGCTTTTATCAAAAGGCTGTTTTAATTAGAAATGTTTTAGAGGAATTATTAGACAATGATGAGGACTTAGCCGGTATGTACTTGACAGATCCTATAAAATTTGACCCAACCATTGAAAATCCTACTGATTTCGCAGATTTGGAAATGATGTTAGAATCGTACTATAAACAATGTGACGAATTCGTTCAGCAAGCTGGATCATTGATAAATGATATCAAAGCTACCGAAGAAATTGTAAACATTATATTGGATACTAATAGAAATTCACTTATGTTATTTGAATTGAAAATAACGGTTTACACCCTAGGATTTACAGTAGCCACTTTATTACCTGCTTTCTATGGTATGAATTTGAAAAACTACATCGAAGAATCAACATTTGGTTTTGGTGCTGTTGTAGTCTTTTCAATTATACAGGGTATTTTACTTACTATGTTAAATTTCCGTAAATTACGAAAGGTTCAAAAATTAACAATGATGGATGGTACTGGTAATGGTACTCATTTGCACCACAGTTCTAGCCCTATTGGCTTAATGAATAAAGATAAATGGTATTATAGGCTATTCTATGGGAACAGACATACCAAATATGATAGACCAACTCCAAAGGAAAGCGATGTAATATGGAGAATGATTAATGACGACAAACCACTAAAATAGACATGCCCATGTATATAGAATTGATACACGTACTATAGTTTTATCTAATGTAATTTATTAATTGTACATATAAAAGAGAAAAATATTGTTAATGCAATTGAAAGACAAATATTTTAAGTGAATCTAATCTGATTCTTCTTCTTCGGAATCCGAATTATTAACGACTGCGCTGTCTTCGTCTTCATCGTCACTTTGTTTAGAGTAGCCAGGTAAAGTACTTAAGTCATCTTCCTTTGGTTCAGGAATTTCGGTAACAGTAGGTATGTCCTCGTCGTCGAATTTTTTGTGCTTACCAGGTTGCGATGCAGTGATCGATGATGATGATGAACGACGTTCTCTGAAAATAGGCTGTGCGTCTCTTTCTGAGCCTGGTTTTATCAAAGTACCATCTAATGAAACCACTTTGCCCGTAGTATGAATTGATTTAATAGTAAATTTCAATTTACCTTCAATCTTAACGTTATTTTCATCAGCCCAATATCCAAATGATTTAAATTTATTAGAATCATTGGCTTCTTCGGAATATTCATCTTCTTGACTTGGTATAAAATTCCAATCAACTGGGATGTTAAATTTTTTAATTGAAGCGTTGAATGTATCGTGGACTAACAAACCTATATGCGATGCAGTTTGCATGTAAATATATCCTTCCAACGTATCTCCAACTTGAGGTCTCCATATTAAAAAGTCTACTGATACCCATAAGAAGGTGAATGGAGACGAATCTGTTACCTTAGCCACAGTGATGGTATTGTCATCTGTATCTTTTGTAACATTGTCATCAGATATTTTGATATTCGAATATGCTAAACAAACTCCTTTAGCTTTTGGAAAGTATGACATGATCAAAGGATCTAAATGTTGTGATTTAACACCGTTAATGGGGTTAGATATATGACATGGTGCTAACGATACATATAAGGATGTTGTAAATTTTTGAAAGCATTCAGAGACACCTTCATCACCAATTGGATTAGTACTTTTTGGAACTATGAATTGCTTCCTTTTTTTAAATTGTGGTTCATTAGATGTGTTATACCCATTATTGGTATCAACTGACATGATTATTTGTATATATTTATAAGTGTATATATATTCTAAAGCTCAAGTAATAAATCAGTTTGTAAGACTTGGAAGATGAGAAGTCAAAAAAAATTGAAAAATTTTGAGCCGCACAGCAAAAAATTTAGAAGATTCTTATGCAACGAATACCTATATTCAAAGTAATTTATTCCTTAACTTGGACAATCCAGTCTGAGGCGGCGGACTAAAGGCGCCGGCCGATGAATCTCGGAGATGAGATCTTAAAGACAAACTTTCTTCTGTTTTTAACAACTGATCCTTTCTCTTAAACCCAGGCTTATTTGGTGGAGCCTTGAATACTGCAAAATTTTTTAACAATCTATTGGCATAGGTTGTTGGTGCATCTTCTAGTTCTGAATACTCAGGAACACCCGTAAACCTGACCTTTTTAATTTGTGCACCTGCACTATTATCTTCAAAAGATGCTGACGATACAGACGATTCAGACGTATTTTGAGCATTAATTGTTGTCACTGAAGAATTGTTTGGGGACGCTGGGTTGCCCAAATGCGGCGTAACGCTGTTTCTCCTTGTATTTCTTCTTGTTACTTGATCACGAGTTTGCGGTTGGTTTGGAGCCGGGCCCTGTGATAATACCGGCGCTTGCTGCTGCGTAGGAGAATCAGAAGATTCCTTAGTTGGGGGAGACTCAACAGATTTACGCAAATTAAACGTAGATGGTTCGCTCGGATCGAATACAACTGATGTTAAAGCTTCCTTTTGTTGCGTCATTAATGTACCAGATTTTGTTGCTTGTCTCAAATGTAATTGTAACCTTTGGTTTGCGGTTAGTGGCTTGGCAGAAGTGGTATCACTATTATCTTCCTCTTCAACCACAATGAGTGGATTATGTTTACTTTTGGGTGATGGAGACGAAATAGGCTGCTGTTGAGCTCCATTCCCCAGTCTCGTTTGAGATCCCAGTCTTTTAATTGAACCTGATGGAGATCTCACATTCGGCGAACTAATAGACCCAGATGGTGAACGTAAGGGAGAATTAGGTGTTTTTAAGCTATTACTTCTTGCTAACGCTGCAGCGGCGCCTGATGTAGCTTTATGAGTATTATCTTGCAAAACAGTCACTTTAGGACTAATTGGCAGAGACGTTGATCTCCGACGACCAGATGGAGTAGTTGTCGTAGCTGCATTTATTTCGTTTCGTGTAGCAGATGGGAAACTGGATAATGACGAATTTGAATTCATAAATAACATTGAACTTGGCCTTTGATTAAGCAGATTTGAAGCCTTGGACATAGGCAGAGGCAACGTGGAATTTCTGTAATTTTGGGATGACGATAGTTTTCGCTTAGTTGGATTGACTGAAAACTTGTTGGAGCTACTATTACTGGATTGACTTGATATAGACGAAGAACGCGACCCCTTATTAGGCAGTGAATCATTTAGTTCTAATTTTTTAAAATCTTGTTCAATTGATTTTGGGTTTGTTTCGTCTATCTCGGGGAATTTCTCTAAATTGTTTTCCGATTCTTTGTTTTCTGATTCTTTGTTTTCTGATTCTTTCTTTTGAGGATTCCCTGTTCTACTATTGTCGACGCTTTTTGTGGGTTTCGAATCTGCTGTTGCTGCTTTCCTAGGTACATCTGAAGCATCGGTTCCTTCTCGGAGTTTATTTTTTGAGTCCTTTATCTTTTGGAAAACATCTATCAACGCCTTCTTTGGTAATCCATAAACTTTCCTAAATCTTAGTTCCGACGAAATCCAGTTAAATCCAAATTCTTCAAATTTGAAAATCATATTCTCAATCATGTTATAAGCCTGATTGACAAAATTAGAAAAATCTAATAAAGTCTTGCAACTTAATTCGTATCTTGAATTCTGCCTAACAAACCTCGTTAAGTTCGCAACTAATGTTCCATTTTTTTTGGTCGCATTGAACAATCCATCCACTTCCTTCAACAAATTCAACTTGAAATAATTCGAATTACTAGACTGAAAAGCTAATTTATAGTCATAAAGGTGCTGATAATTTGAAAAATAGATTTTTCGTCCAACCTTTCTTAAAATGGAATATATCTCATTCAATCTCAAAGTCAACATTAATAATTTATGCAATCCATATTTTCCGTCCGACATCGACTTGACATAGTCCTCCTGTTGTGTCTTTGGAATTGTTTTCAACTTCTGGTAAGGAATAAGGTTCGGTTTTAAATGGTTTAGTGTCGACCGCAATTGCCCTGTAACGGTGAAAATCATTTCGATGTCCATATCTGTCAAAGAAGCTTCCACGTAATTTTCATCATCCAACAACGATGTATCCTCTGGCAATTTATGCACTAATCCATGTTCTAAAGTCAAATCGTTGTCGCCATTATCAAATATTTGGTCCTTCAATATCTTTTCCAAGTCACCGAAATAATCAGACGATAATAGCTTCAGTTTTTCCTTCGTGATCTTAGCCTGCTGCAATCTTTTCTGGTATCCTTGTAAGCAACTGTAGCACAATTCCTCTAATGACTTCAAACATTTTACCCCCGACTCTGGACTGGGTAACTCAGATAACGGTTTGACAGTAATATCAGGGTTGTCATACGGTATATGCGTTACAGTATTGGAAATACTAATAGGCACAGGCTTGAAAAGCTTGAATTCCCCTATTATTTCCAACTTCGTGCTAAATACTCCCTCATTTATGGCAAATATGCTTCCACATAACAAAACCGCGTATTGTACCAATGGCAACTCTTTCGATTCCGATGAATTTGCTGCTAGCTTCTGTATTGCTGGAATCAAGCTTTGTATCTTAGTAATGTTGTATTGATACTGAATGATTTTGGCGTCGAGTGAATCTATGTACCCAGGTTCACCTCCGTCTTCGGTAGTGGCCATCTTGTAATACTTTCTAAAATCCACTGATGTAATCTAAGCAAATAAAAAAACTCCTTCTCTTTTCTAATATACAGCTACTTTATTGAAGAATTGAACTTCACCAATTGTTATATTATTTATTCAAATTGCTATTAGTTTTCTTTCTTAAGTCTTGCATTGTTCAAATTAAGAATACGCTCGCATTTCTCATGAAACTGATAATTCGTTTAAAATCCTTCCTAAACATAAGCTCTTAATTCCTACAATTGTAAGCTGATCAAGACGATATACTGTGTTCGACTAGCATTTCTGGTTTCTTTCAAGGTTGCAACATACTAGCATACTAGTTTACCGGCTACGACTACAACAAGCGCCCGCAGGTCACATCTCGGCGATCTTGGCCCAAAATGATCCAGATAAAATTCAGAAACGTACACTATTATCTCCCACATCCTCAGAGCAAGATATAGTCTAGCAAACCCTCCAGTCCCCCATAAAATTGAACGAACCGCCGTTGAATATCCCATTTTGACTGATCGATTCCAACGCGGTCACGTGCGATATTGTGGTAGACATATCGTAGAATAAAAACAAACAGTGGATCAGATACTAATAGCTAACAGCACAACAGGCGTACTCGTTTAGGTCTGAATTCTATACATGAGTGTCACAGACTATAGGGCTACGGCTTTATTGACGGAGCATTTTGGGTTCCCTCCGCTTGCACTTATCGACGATGTTATAAATGCGGTCAATGACATTATGTATAAGTGCACACAAGCTATGGAGACATATTTAAATGAGAGACAGCAAAAACGACTAGAAGAGACGATGAAAGAGAAAAATAGTGATGAGGACGTTGTGATGGAAGGTCCGGAGGATACAGCGTATGCAATTCCGGATGATGAAATACAACTAGGTACGGCCAAGTTGGAGACATTGTTGGAGAGTCAAGTTGACAAAAATTTCGACAAGTTCGAATTGTACGCATTAAGAAACATTTTCACGGTGCCATCGGACTTGGTGAGGGATGGATGGGTGAGGTTGATGCACCACGAAGGCATAGAATACCAGAAAGATGAGGATTCGCAGAAACTAGACGAAGAAATCGAAAAGTTGATCAAGTTTATAAACATGGAATTAAGTCTCCGCAAGATCCTAAAGCTTCAAATAACAAAGGCTAACAAGCTTGTGCGAATGCTCAGACTGTTTCGTCAGTGTTTGAGCTTCTTGGACCACGATAACAGTGGTGAAAAATTGACGGCTGAGGCACGTCTGGCAATAAAATCTCTTTCTCCTTTGGATGAAAACTTGTACTTTTTGCTATCCCAAGTGGACGACTTAATAACTCAAGTCCTGAAAATGCACAACAAGTTCAAGAATGGCGTTTCCCAGGGTGGAATTAATGACATGGCCTTCACGCCTTCTGTGAGAGATAGATATATACAGGGCAAGTCTTTCAAGTTACTAGAGAGTATTGGGGTTTTGGAACCAGACCATCTCCAAAACTCCCAGAGTGATACTTTGCATATTACAGATTTCACTTCCGTTTCAGACATCGAGAACGTGAAGCAAATTAATGAAACATTGCAGTCAGTAAGGCTGCCGGAACCTCAACCGCAACCTTCTTCGGGATAAAAGGACCACTACAAACAATCTTTCCGGTCGTCGTACTGGATTTCTAATCCAACTGTATACTAGCTTACATAGTAGAACTAATGTATGTACACTATACTTATGTCGTGTAATAATCATTTTCAACTTTGTGTTACTTTTACGACCAATGAAAAATCCTCGAAGTCAAATTATAACCTATCTATACTAAGGGTACGATTGTCAAAGAAAACACTATACAATAATCATATATATATAGCAATATGGCAGGTACATTGAAACCAGATCCAGCATTTCAAAGATTCAACGCTGCAAAAGAATCACTTGGAACTTATTTCCGTTTTACCCCAAAATCAATTGCATTCAACTTGTTAATGATGGGAGCTGTCCCAGCAGGCTTAGCATACTATGCTTATTCTAGTGATGGCCAAACACCTTTGAGAAGATTATACAGAACTAGTCCAATTTTAAGTGGTGAAGAATACGTTCCAAGAGATAAAGACTTATAAAGAACGACATGCCGCAAGATTCATCATTACCATGATTTATGGTAGCTCCTTTACTAGGAATTGTAACCAAAAAAAGACTAAACATTGCATTATATTACTCACGAGACTCTGTCTTTTGCTTTGTCTTTTTGATTTACTTCGTTAGAAATTACATTAATACATACTGAAGATTTGAAGACTTTTTACTTTGTAGAATAGCTCTGAACTGTATAACCCGAAAATATGAAAAGTAATATTAAATGTATATGCTATTAGAAGAATAAAGTATGTGTACAATGGTATAGTGTATAGAATCATTCTGTGAAGTAAATGAAATAAGCTATTTTGAACTTAAGGATACAAGAAAAGTATCGAACCTTTAAAATGATTAACCGAAAAAACTTGTAGGTTTGTCGAAATGATAACTTAATTTAATATCGAAAATCAATCCCAAGCGTTTCATTTATTCCCATTATTATTCAAGTCGAGCTGAAACAGTAACATACCTGATTTCATGTTTCTCAAGACCTTGGGCGAAGTAACTAAAGAACTAGAAGAATGATGGTGAGCTAAAGGTGGATGGCCGTTAGGTTTAACTATACTGGCATCAGACACGCTGCTTGTTTTCTTCATGCTTGGTCTTTCGTTTACCTTCTGGCTAATTTTGGGTAATGATTTTCTTCTTAACTTGGAGTTTGAATTGGATTGTACCGAAAACGATTTCTTTTCGATAACAAACGAGAAATTATTAGTAGTATTTGAGTTCACCGGGAACGTATTCGAACATTCGCTCAATGAAAAGCTAGGCTGGTTTTTATTCGTAGGAGTTGTATTGATTGAAGAATTTGATGCTGACCGTGGCACAGTTCCGATAAACGTGTCTGGTTTCTGAAATAATTTATCCAGCGAGAATTTAGTGGGTGAGTTGGAAGTTGTACTCAATGATTTCGGAGACGATGATGACTTCTTTTTAGGAGATACGAATAACTCGATCAGTTTATCTTGCTCTGGAGTAGAAGGCCTCTTATATAATGATAGATTTGAATTGGATTTAACAGTACTCTCATTCGCTGAGGTATCATTCATGATTTCGCTCAAACTAAAATCCAAATCTAACCCTAGCCCAACAAAGTTCGGCTGTGGTTGAGATATATCTTCGTAATCAACAAAGCTCGAAAACAAGCTGTTGTCGTGGCTTTCATCTTCAAGGGCTACAGGACTTGTTAACTCAAGCAAAGGATCATCTTTTAATAAGTCATCAATTGTAATTTCCTTATCATATTCGTACACCTCCGAAGCTTTTAAATCTTCTAAACTAGAAAATGAATCCTTTTTGGACTTCGAAGCTTTCCTTGGCTTTGCAGGCTTCGTGACACTAGAGGTTACACTAGGTTTTCTGCTGTGGGTAACCTTTTTATCATTATCCACTTGTTTTGCTACTTTGTGCTCAATATTCTGATTCATTGGGTTCGAAGGAACAAATTGGTTGTTCTGGGACATCAACTGCTGCTGCTGCATCAAAAAATGTTGCTGAACCAAGTGTTGGTTCGCCAGTTGATTGTGCATGTGGGTATTTGCAGTAGGCGACATATTCATGTTAGGTTGTCCCACCATTACCGGAGTGGTATGTGCATTCTGCGAAAATATATACTGATTCTGATTACTCCGTGGTATACTATTGGTAGGCGTGACGGTCTGGTACACAGGCGTGTTATTGGAGCTGTTTTTATTGTTGTTGGAAAATACTGGACTGCAGTCGGTGGTGGGGGTTTGCAAATGAAATCTATTCATCTGCGACGACAACTGAGTAGGGCTCTGAAACATTTCATGCGAGACTGATGTCGGCGAGCTATCCACCATCTGCTGCCGAACTATCTGTTGGGGTGGCATGGGGTGAAATTGTTCATTGGTAGGAGAATATTGTAGCGAGTGATTATTTATGGCTCCTCCATTTATAGGATTAGCCTGAACATTGTACGGAATAGGCTCAATCGATATCTGGGAAGCCGTTTCTTTGCTTGGAATATACTGATGAAAACTCATAGTTCTAATTGAAAAGTTGTTTCCTTCGTCCTTCAATTTCTTTCTTAGTTTCTTAGTTTCTTAGTTTCTTCGTTTCTTCCCTTCTTTCTTTCTCTCTCTCTTTCCTTTTCTTGTTCTAATAGAGAATCCCTCGCGTATGACTCTAGTAAAACTTTATATCTTGTTATCCGTTCAAATAATTCGATATACCAGATAGAAATTAAGGGTTTCCCGATTAGAATGTCTTCTTCAAGCGTTTAAAGCGAATGTGATAATAATATCGTTATATATGAAGAAATAGTATCAATTAATCCAACTTATGATAGTATATTTAATATAAGAAGACAAATATATTGTGAAATTTCTTCATCAATTAAACGCCCATGTTGGATATAATTAAGGGTATTAATTGCGATTCGTGAAAAATACTGGTTGTGCGGCTTTTGTGTAAGTTCTATTATATAGAATTTCCTAGGTGGAGATAACCAGCATTGACTAAGGCGAATACGAAGAAACTTTTTCATAGGATAAATTAGCAGGTTTTCGGTTACGACGGCATCATCTGGTCTGTATGTTAACAGACATTTGGATTTTTATGTTTCAACGATGTATTATTCGTGTAATAGATTCGTAGAAGTAGTTCGGAAGAAAGGGTCCTATCTGCATAGTAATCTAATAAGAGGTAAACTACTTTAGGCTAGAGCAACATACAAATAGTCATATAAGTGTGTTTAGTTGACAGTGGGATAGGTTATGTTATCAGAAGTTCAAATTACATTCAAATTTGTATATATGTACGTTGTCGCCTGAGGTGGAATAGCCATTTCGGACCGTGCGATATGGGGAGATATTTTAATACGGCAATACGATTACGGAATTTTTCGTTTGTTATTTACGGAATTGAATATGGTTTCATGATTATACGTTGGAACAAGAATCAAAAAGTGGCATCTTATAAACATAATGTAGATAACAATAGATGCAGATTGTATTGCCGATTTCGAGTTGTAGGTATAGGTAGCTTCATCCTATTTCTGAGAGTATTTGAAGGATAGTGATAATGGACGATTACCGGAGATATAGTATCAAAAAAACCCTGAAATCAGATCGGTTTCGCCAAAATGACCTATATACTGCGATAAGAAAGAACAGCTCTACAAATATTCTTCAAATATTACATTATATTCTAATAAATAACCAATTATCACACATAAACATAATAAACCCTATATAAATAAATTAAAACCCAAACCTGATATTTACAAAAATAAATCTCACTTATACCTATTATCCATACCCAATGCATTGTATTTTTTTTGTCTTTTTATCTCTTCTTGTATAAATAATTACTAGAAACACCATGTTTCTTACAAATATTTCGTGAAATGAACGTCATTTAACCATCCAACCTTTTCGAAGGCTGCAAATAGTCTACTGGCCTTGTTAACATCGATCCTACAGGCCTTTTGCGCGTCTGTACGCCTGAACTGCATGCCACTCTTCACACGATTAACCTTCTCGTAAAACAACCTTCTCTTCGAATCAAGATACACATTGCATGGCAATCTCAAAGTAGAAGCTAACAAGACCTCTGCAGGATGTAATTTGTCTGCATTTGGATCGTTTCTCAAGTCCATTGGCTGTCCCTTCCACTCGACCTTCAAGCTTCTGTTATTGCCCTTGGGTAACGTCGAAACATCAGGAGAGTAATCAGGGATGTTCTCGTCTATGAATGATGCCTGCTGGATCGCCAATGGTGACCCGGTGTAAGATGCCTCTTTTCTGGCCTTCTTCTTTCTGGGAGATGGTGACTGTGAACTGGCTCTCGATGATTCGATGTCCGACACACCGCTTCCAACCACAGAACTCTCCTTCGCTATTCTCCTGGTCCGCACTCTCTCTGTGTTGGTAAATTCAGAATCGCTATCTGAATTGAATTCCCGTTTACGGCTCGCTATTCTTCTATTTTGCTGTGGCTGCGACTTTTCTTTCGCTGAAATGATCGAATACTGCTCGAGAAACTTGAATTGCTTCGCCCTGTAATTCGAATCAAGCCCGTTCCATGCATTTACCTTCAATTCGTATTTCTTGTAGTTCTCGATCTTGAACGGACTCGAACTCAAAACATAGTTCTTAGTCAATGCTCCACCTCGTGCGGTATTATTCTCTTCGATACTGTCATTAGTAGTGGTGCTATTTCTCTGATATGGCGACAATGGCGGACTTAAAATCGTGCTACCTCCACTGGCACTAGATGTAGTAGTATTGCTACTACTTGGCTTGTAAAAGTTATCTTGCTTACTAATTGTGGGTGAGTTTGCTTCGGCCTCTATCTGATTATTTGGGGTCAAGCATCCGGAATTCCCTCTCTGATTGATAGTCCTAGCTAGTGGGTGATACATTACTGACATATTTTAACTGTTGTGTAAATACCCTTAATTTATAATTAACCTCCAAAAAAAGCTACCAAAATTAATCATTGCAATTGCAAGTATATTTATTTATTTATTTATAGAGGATGACTATGTAGATAGGATGCAAATTTTTTTTTCTTTTTTTTTTTTTCTTTGCGGAAAAAATTTTATATGCATGATTAAAAAGAAACGGATCTGGTTGATATCGATCTTGTTGTGCCATCAATTGGCCTTTTTCTATAGGCAACTAGAGGTCAATGGAGGCTATAGAGGTACTATTGATGTCAGTGATTCTAGTGGTGGTATTTGTTTTGTCGTAGCATTCCTATATCGCTCACAAATCAGGTTCGCATTTTGTTATCGGATCTGCTTCACTGCATAAACCCCAGTGACCTTCGGACAGAAAAAGAATCATTTTTTCAAAATCGTGCTTCTCTGACCATTTCTGTTTTATTCTACGTATTCTATTGGCTGTTTTTTCTACTTACGAGCATCAACCGTATACTGGCTAATTGTCTGATTGCAATACGCAATTTCTATTTTACGCTTGTCAATTGCACTTTGGTCTTTTGGTGACTGTTTCACTTTATTCAAATGTCATCACATGGTCGCAGTCAATTGACCAATGTTGAGTTGTAAGGCATATACGATATGGTATTAACCAATTAGATATGACGCTTAGTAGTTAATATGCATAGAATATCGGTCATTGGGGATCGTAATATTACCCAATCGCAATAATTACACTGCAAAAGCATAATTAGTGTCATCGAAATACTCAATATGACATCGCAGCGTAACTGCCAAGTACTGGAAATTACTCGGTCATGCGAGTAATCTTGGGAATGCAATGTAGCGTAGCCCGTCGGTTGCATTAGTGCCGGGCACAACTGGCGCGGTGGTAGAACCGTTGGTGCTGTTCGATAAGTCCGTGGACAGGCGAGCCTGCAGACGGTTGGGCAGCCCGAGGTCAAAGAACGGTGGTTGTGGAGACCAACGGATTACCGAGAGATACTAACGTGTTCTTGGGTTCGACTTCGATAATATTCTGTTTTGGGTTTAAGTGTACGGATGTTTTGATTTCTTACACGTGACTTTTAGCGAATTTTCTGCCTCATCATTACCCTGGAACATTCGAATAGTCAGCAGAAGTGCTTTTGAGGTACCGTTACAGGGAATGGTATTTAGGCTTGTCAAGACAGCAATATCTAATACACTACCTTTTAAGAAAACGATGGTTGAATACGGCGGGAAACTAGCTCTTGCACCGATGGTGAGAAGCGGAGAGATCCCCACCAGACTCATGGCCTTGCGATATGGAGCAGATCTTGTGTGGACCCCCGAGATTGTTGATAAGAAGCTCATCAAGTGTGAGCGGGTGATAAACGATGATTTAGGGACGGTTGACTTTTTGGACCCAAATAAGAAGCTTGTTTTTCGAACATTTCCCTCAAAGGAACGGGGAAAGCTCATTTTCCAGATTGGATCTGCCGACGCCGAGTTGGCAGCACAGGCTGCTAAGATAGTGGCACAGGATGTGGATGGGATAGACTTGAACTGTGGGTGTCCCAAGCCGTTTTCCACGCATTCGGGAATGGGGGCTGCGTTGTTAACAAACCCCGATTTGCTTGAACTGATCTTACGAAATTTAGTGTCAGAAGTGGGAAAAGTGTACGATATTCCAATCAGTGCTAAGATCAGGCTTCTAGATGATGCAGATGTGACTCCTTCATTGGCACTTATTGATAGATTGTGCAAGACGGGAATTTCGAACTTGACGTTACACTGTCGTACCCCAAGAATGAGAAATAGGGACACTCCAGTGAGGGACTTTTTACCTTCAATTATCGATACTGTTCACGCCAATAATGTGAGTTTTATTATCAACGGATCTATCCGCAATCGTCGTGAGTTCCACTTATTACAGCAGAAGTACGGTGATAAAGTTGGGGGAATGATTGCAGAAAGTGCGGAATCTAATCCAACTGTTTTTGCAGAAACTCCGTTGCCTTGGAACCAAGTAGTACCCGAATTCATCAAAATAGCACAAGATATGGATAATTATCCCGGGAACACAAAATATATAATGCTCAATCAAGTTCCAGGAAAATCCAAGTTCTATCAAAAGTTCTGTCAGGTCAAGACTCATAAAGAATTACTTGAAATCGCCGAAACCATAGGCGACGAGGGAAATAGGATTATGATGAAGTATTTGCAGAAAGATGTATTGATCAACCCTTCAGATTTCGAGGGTTACCAATATGAAATGCAAAATAAACGCAGACTAGAGCATGAGGATAAAATTAATGATAACGACAAAATCGGTAAGAAACAGAAAACAGTAGCTGTCGCTGTATAATAGAATTTATAGACTACTATCAATATAAAATGGTATACGATATAGTATCATTTCATTAACACCCTTTTTATCTATATACAGCTTGTGGGTTCAAGCAAATAAATTACAAAAAAAATATAAACAGTGATATAGCAGTAAAATACCAACCCCCTCCAGGAATTAAAATACAAATTTGAGCTCTTCTTTAAATCATACTATTCTAACTGTTCTCACTCTTAAAGAATTTACTTTTCCAGATTTTTGTTATTGACATTCTCCCGCTTCTGCGCTTTGAAGATATCCTCATTAAAATGCAATGCAAGTTTTGCGCTTAATAGTCTCCTATTAACATTTTTATGCTAAAAGACGCTTAATACCACACCAAGCACCTGCAGCTCCAGCCATTAAGGCAGTCGAATAACCCATTGGTCTAATTCCCGCGCTACTTCTGAAAAGAGCACCAGCTAAACCACCAGCAACTATAGAATTGATGTCATCATGTTTACCTCTAACTGCATCTAATGATGAATCAATCAAGTTGTAAGTTAAAGCCAAAACACCGGCAGAGTTACCTAAAAATGGACCTCTCTTAGTGATGTGATTCAAAACTGTGTTTAATTTTAACTTTGACGAAGCATTCTTTGGTAAATTATTGATACCTTCTTGGAAACCGTAAGTACCACCAATACCTAAACCCAATAAATACACCGCACCGGTACCGTAACATAAGTCGTCAGTCCAACTTCTGGAAGGAATTAATCCCTTGGCACCCTCGATATCATTTAATTGTTCTTCTTCTAAGTCTAAGTACTCGACTCCCTTTTCCAATCCTGCTAAAGGATGCAACCTAGTTGAATCTAAAACACCTGGTGCCTGTAAAATGGATGATACATCGGACACTTGTGATGGATCAAATCCCAAGGAATTCTTTAACTCGGATTCTTTCTTCTGTTCTTCGGTTTTACCTCCAAATAACCAAGACATCTTATATATATTGCTATGTTTCTATACTATATTTTATCTATGAATAGATTTGGCCACACTATTGTAATTTTTCAATCTTCGCCGGTAATAATTTTCATCTTTTTTGTCACTTTGTTACCCGGATAGATTTTTAAATTCTTTTTTTTTCTGCTCCTATCGCTTCTCTGGGGGATCGAACCGTCATGTTTTGCGAGCCGGTCTACTGTTGTGGTCTATTTTGCAACCGTATAGACGTAATACCTGATACTTGAAACATAAGAACAGGGATGGGTTGCATAGAGATGGTGGCATAGCGTAGATGTATATATTTTGATTGGCGCATATTGGTTTGGCTTCGTCGTGGTCTTAAGCCTTCGACATATTTTGTTCTATCATACAAGTTTTCTAATATAATGCACAAAACGAATAAAACATGTAGTTGGTTATGTTGACATCCAGAAATGATCCAAAGATTGCTTAGATTAATATCATACCATAACACAATCCAACATATTTACCTTGACAAGAAGAAAGAAAACTTACAAATAGCTATTTTCCATCTGGTTGTCTGAGTGTCTCTAACTCCTATGGCCAAGCATAAAGCCCACCAGAAAGACTAACTGGTTGTGGCAGCATTTTTCAATTAATCTAGTACCACTTCTAACCCAAACCAGTAATGCCAACACCCCTGATACCTGATTATAATTAACACACGCGGGCAATACTCACAACCGGTGTGGAATATTGGGTGCGAACTTCGCAGCCCATTTACAATCCAACGGTCCGCTTTGCAAAGAATTTGAATAGAATACCACCTAATCTCAACTATTGCGCTATCTAGGTAAGTAACTTGCCATATCTTATATCTTTCTACACTTCGTCTGGACGAATCATTATATTGTTGACCGATAAGTCTACAGGTCTAACTCGAACTAAACAACGTACATGAATTTATGGAAGAAGATAACAACGCAAATACAACCAAACCGTCAATCCTGATACTCGAGTCTCAAAACCCAAGCCTCTAGCTTCCATGCTAGTACACGCCGGTATTTGGTGCCTTTCCGACGTCTCTATGTAGGTCTTGTCCAATAACGTCTATTACTTCATCTATTATACGACTCGATCGACTACGTCAATTAGTGCGCATATTTTGGGCCAACACAGGGCCTTAGTTTACTGGGCGATGGCTAAAATGTTGGGATTGTATTGCGCATACATCGGTACACCTGTAGTACTAAGACCATCACTCTAGCGGCGTCGTGTTGCCACCAGGACTCACTAGGCTGCGAATTGTCGTTGTATGTGTATTTGTTGGTTCAAACTACATGATATCTATGGTGGAAAAATATTTATATAATGGAATCGGTATCCAAAATTTTTGATTCTTTTTGGACATTGTAATTATATTATAATATATACTTAAAACATCGTAGTTCTAAACTAATAGAACTACTGCAATCCGTAATATAAATTCGCTGTTAAATCCAATACTTTGGTTTTGATTTACAGTCCCAAGCAGAATAGAATTCGATAACTTATATTCTGATCAATTGAAATTTGATTCAAAATTTTCAATTGTATTTATTAACCTTCAAATATATTAGCTACAAGGTATGTTGTTTATTTAAAAGAACTAGAGCACAAGGACAGCCAACAGTTAGACGCCAGAATCAATTGATCCGATTTTCTGTTCATCGCGCTGCCGCGAACACCCAAAAAATGGATTTATGAAAGAAAAATAGGACTTAGTTTTTGGACGTTGTGACGACGAAGAAGAAATTTCATTCGAGTATACATATGCCCATATACTTTGGAATTGATCGGGATATTGTATGAACGCTGTTTGTGCCAAATTGAAAAAACTTACAACTAACATTTCACTCAATAGGTTACTATTTCCAAATCTTAATTTACGTCATCAATATAGAATATTAAAGTATATTCCAGTTAAACGACTTAATAGATATATCAACTACAACAGTGTCAACACTACTAATAACGACACCAACGATAACAAACTAAAGAATACCATTGATAATAAATATAGGATGTCTGACGTAACAACAGAGGTGAGAAATTACACTCAGATGCATCAGAAATTAGCCGACCACTTTAGAGGGTTGAACTCGGCAGAGAATGCCGAGCCAGGTAAGGTGACGGACTTTGTAAGATCGCACGAAGGTCACACGGTAATTACCAGAGTTTTAATTGCAAATAATGGTATTGCTGCCGTTAAGGAGATCAGATCGGTTAGAAAATGGGCCTACGAGACATTCGGTAACGAAAGGGCCATTCAATTCACCGTGATGGCCACCCCAGAAGATTTGGAAGCTAATGCGGAGTACATTCGTATGGCGGACCAATTTATCGAGGTTCCAGGTGGAACTAACAATAATAATTATGCCAACGTTGAATTGATCGTGGAAATCGCCGAAAGAACTAATGTCGACGCCGTCTGGGCCGGATGGGGTCATGCCTCAGAAAACCCATTATTACCAGAAATGTTAGCTGCCTCTCCTAAGAGAATCTTGTTTATAGGGCCTCCGGGATCTGCTATGAGATCTTTAGGTGATAAGATTTCTTCCACTATTGTGGCTCAACACGCAGATGTTCCATGTATTCCATGGTCTGGTACTGGTGTTAGAGAAGTTAAGATCGACGAAGAAACTAACTTGGTTTCGGTTTCCGACGAGGTTTACGCCAAGGGTTGTTGCACAAGTCCAGAAGATGGTCTTGTTAAGGCCAAAGAAATTGGTTTCCCTGTCATGATCAAAGCCTCTGAAGGTGGTGGTGGTAAAGGTATTAGAAAAGTCGATAATGAAAAAGACTTTATTGCCTTATATAAGCAAGCTTCGAACGAAATTCCAGGATCTCCTATCTTCATTATGAAGTTAGCCGGTGATGCTAGACATTTGGAAGTTCAATTGTTAGCCGATCAATACGGTACTAATATTTCTCTTTTTGGAAGAGATTGTTCAGTGCAAAGAAGACATCAAAAGATCATTGAAGAGGCTCCAGTCACCATTGCCAATAAAGAAAGTTTCCACGCTATGGAGAACGCCGCCGTAAGGTTAGGTAAATTGGTTGGTTATGTTTCTGCAGGTACAGTTGAATACCTTTATTCGCATAGTGAAGATAAATTCTATTTCTTAGAATTGAATCCAAGATTACAAGTTGAACATCCAACTACTGAAATGGTGACTGGAGTTAATTTACCAGCCGCCCAATTACAAATTGCTATGGGTATTCCAATGCACCGTATTAGGGATATTAGAACTTTATACGGTGTTGACCCTCACACTTCTACCGAAATTGATTTTGAATTCAAGACCGAAAGTTCATTAGTTAGTCAGCGTCGTCCCGTTCCAAAGGGTCACACTACCGCATGTCGTATTACTTCAGAAGATCCAGGTGAAGGATTTAAGCCTTCTGGGGGTTCGTTACATGAATTGAATTTTAGGTCATCTTCTAATGTCTGGGGTTATTTCTCTGTCGGTAATCAGTCTTCTATTCATTCTTTCTCAGATTCGCAATTCGGTCATATTTTTGCTTTTGGTGAGAACCGTTCTGCTTCAAGAAAGCATATGGTTGTTGCTTTGAAAGAATTATCTATTAGAGGTGATTTTAGAACTACAGTGGAATACTTAATTAAATTATTAGAAACGCCAGATTTTGAGGACAATACAATCACTACTGGATGGTTAGACGAATTAATTTCAAAGAAATTAACGTCCGAAAGGCCTGATCATATTGTTGCAGTTGTGTGTGGTGCCGCTACCAAAGCCCATATTCAATCCGAAGAAGATAGAAAAGAATATATTCAATCATTGGAGAAAGGTCAAGTTCCAAATAAATCTTTGTTAAGGACTATTTATCCAATCGAATTCATTTATGAAGGATATAGATATAAATTCACTGCTACCAAATCTTCTAATGATTCTTATACTTTATTCTTAAATGGTACAAGAGGAGTTGTTGGTGTCCGTTCATTATCTGATGGTGGGTTATTATGTGCAATTGACGGGAAATCTCATTCTATTTATTGGAAAGAAGAACCTGCTGCAACCAGATTATCAGTGAATGGTAAAACCTGCTTATTAGAAGCTGAAAACGATCCAACACAATTAAGGACACCATCTCCAGGTAAGTTAGTGAAGTACTTAATTGAAAGTGGTGAACATGTTAATGCCGGAGAAGTTTATGCAGAAGTTGAAGTTATGAAAATGTGTATGCCATTAATTGCCCAAGAGAATGGTGTTGTTCAATTAATTAAACAGCCTGGCTCTACAGTGAATGCTGGTGATATTTTAGCTATTTTAGAGTTAGATGACCCATCTAAGGTTAAACATGCTATGCCTTACGAAGGAACCTTACCTCCATTAGGTGACCCTGTCGTTAGAGGTACCAAGTCAGCGCATGCTTTCCAACATTATACTAATATTTTGAGAAACATCTTAGCAGGGTTTGATAATCAAGTTATCATGAATTCAACATTGAAGAGCTTAATTGAGATCTTAAAAAACAAAGATTTGCCCTACTCAGAATGGAATCAGTATGCCTCTGCATTGCATTCAAGATTACCAATTAAGTTGGATGAAGCATTGTCAGCATTGATTGAAAGAAACCAATCGAGAGGTGCTGAGTTCCCAGCTCGTCAAATCTTGAAGCAGATTCAAAAATTCACTTCCGACCCATCAACTGATCCAAGTGTTAATGATGTAGTTAAACCATTAATTGATATCGCTACTAGATACTCTAACGGTCTTGTTGAGCACGAATATGAATTTTTCTCAAATTTGATCAATGAATACTTTGAAATTGAAAACTTATTCTCTGGTACAAATGTTCGTGAAGATGATGTTGTTTTGAAATTAAGGGATGAAAATAAAGCTGATTTAAATAAAGTTATTAGTATTGTATTATCTCACTCCAGAGTTAGCTCGAAGAACAATTTAATTTTGGCTATTTTAGATGAATACCAACCATTATTACAATCATCTTCCAATACAGCTAACGGAATTAGAAATGCGTTGAAGGATATTGTTGAATTGGATACTAGAGGCGCCGCTAAGGTGGCTTTGAAAGCAAGGGAAATGTTAATTCAATGCTCTTTGCCATCGATTCAAGAAAGATCAGATCAATTAGAACATATCTTAAGATCCTCAGTTCTTCAAACTTCTTATGGTGAGATCTATGCTAATCACCGTACTCCAAGATTAAATATTATTCGCGAGGTTGTTGATTCTAAGCACACAGTCTTTGACGTGTTACCTCAATTTTTAGTCAATCAAGATGAATGGGTCTCCATCGCGGCTGCAGAAGTTTACGTTCGTCGTTCATATAGAGCATACTCTTTGGGACCAATTACTTATGACTTCCATGACAAATTACCGATCATTGAATGGAAATTCCAATTGCCAAGTCTTAACTCATCCCAGCTAACTGGTGTTCAACAAACTCAGAATTCAGATCAGCCTGCTATGAACCGTGCCGCATCTGTTTCTGATTTGTCTTTTGTCGTCGATCAAAACAAAGAACAAAAGACAAGAATTGGTGTTTTAGTACCTTGTAGACATCTTGATGACGTGGATGAAATGATTACTGCAGCATTAGAAAAGATCCAACCATCAGATGGTATTACGTTCAAGGCTAAAGAGTCGGAGGAATCTAAAGTTTCTTATTTAAATGTTTTCAACATTGTCGTAACGAATATTGATGGTTACAACAATGAAGAGGAAGTATTGGCCAGAGTTCATGAAATTCTCGATGAATTTAGAGAAGACCTTAAGTCAGCTTCTATTCGTCGTATCACTTTCGTATTTGCTAATAAGATTGGTGTTTATCCTAAATACTTTACTTTTACCGCACCAGATTATGTTGAGAATAAGGTTATCCGTCACATTGAGCCTGCATTGGCATTCCAATTGGAATTGGGAAGATTGGATAATTTCGACATAAAGCCAATATTTACCGACAACAGAAATATTCATGTTTATGAAGCTGTTGGTAAGAACTCTCCATCTGATAAGAGATTCTTTACAAGAGGTATCATTAGAACTGGAATTATTCGTAATGATATAAGTATTAGTGAATACTTGATTGCCGAATCTAATCGTTTGATGTCAAGTATTTTGGATGCACTTGAGGTTATTGATACTTCTAATTCAGATCTTAATCATATCTTCATCAATTTTTCTGCCGTATTTAATGTCTTACCTGAGGAAGTCGAAGCCGCGTTTGGCTCATTTTTAGAGAGATTCGGTAGACGATTGTGGAGATTACGTGTGACTGGGGCTGAAATTAGAATTGCATGTACTGATCCAAATACTGGTAATTCATTCCCATTGCGTGCAATCATCACTAATGTCTCAGGTTACGTTGTTAAATCCGAGTTGTATATGGAAGTCAAAAACACTAAGGGTGAATGGGTTTTCAAATCAATTGGTTCTACGGGTTCCATGCACTTGAGACCAATTTCAACTCCTTATCCAGCAAAGGAATCGTTGCAGCCAAAACGTTATAAGGCTCATAATATGGGTACTACTTACGTTTATGATTTCCCAGAATTATTCCGCCAGGCTACTCTTTCTCAATGGAAAAACCATCCAAAAGAAAAAGTCCCTAAGGAAATCTTTTCATCTTTAGAATTAATTTCTGACGAGAATGGAGATTTGACTGCAGTAGAACGTGATCCTGGCAGCAACAAGATTGGTATGGTTGGATTCAAGGTAACTGCCAAAACCCCAGAGTATCCTCGCGGCCGTCAATTTGTTATTGTTGCCAATGATATTACCCATAAAATTGGTTCATTTGGTCCAGAAGAAGATGAATTCTTCAACAAATGTACTCAATTAGCTAGGAAATTAGGTATTCCAAGAATTTATCTTTCGGCTAACTCCGGGGCCAGAATTGGTATTGCTGATGAATTGGTTCCACTTTTCAATGTTGCTTGGAATGTTGAAGGTTCTCCAGACAAGGGTTTCAGATACTTATACTTGACTCCTGAAGATAAGAAGAACATTGATGAAGCTGGAAAATCTGATACAGTTGTCACTGAAAGAATCGTTGAAGAAGGTCAGGAAAGATATGTCATCAAGTCGATCGTTGGAGAAGAAGATGGTTTAGGTGTTGAATGTCTTAAAGGATCTGGTTTGATTGCTGGTAGTACCTCAAGGGCATATAAAGATATTTTCACTATTACCTTAGTGACTTGTAGATCGGTTGGTATTGGTGCTTACTTGGTTAGGTTAGGTCAAAGAGCTATTCAAGTTGAAGGTCAACCAATCATTTTAACTGGTGCTCCAGCTATTAATAAGTTATTAGGTAGAGATGTCTATTCGTCTAACTTACAATTAGGTGGTACTCAAATTATGTATCGTAATGGTGTTTCCCATCTTACAGCTTCAGATGATTTAGCAGGTGTTGAGAAGATTATGGAATGGATGTCTTATGTCCCAGCTAAGCGTGATATGCCAATTCCTATTTTGGAAAGTGAAGACAGTTGGGATAGAGAGGTTGAATATGTTCCACCTAAGGATGAACCATATGATGTTCGTTGGATGATAGAAGGAAAACAGTTAGATAACGGCGAATTCGAGTCAGGTTTATTTGATAAGAATTCTTTCCAAGAAACATTATCCGGTTGGGCCAAAGGTGTTGTTGTTGGTAGAGCACGTCTTGGTGGTATACCAATTGGTGTCATTGGTGTCGAAACAAGGACTATGGACAACTTACTACCTGCCGATCCTGCTAATCCAGATTCTACTGAAATGATGATTCAAGAAGCCGGTCAAGTTTGGTATCCAAACTCTGCTTTTAAGACTGCTCAAGCTATTAACGATTTCAACCATGGTGAACAATTGCCATTAATGATTTTGGCTAACTGGAGAGGTTTCTCTGGTGGTCAACGTGATATGTTTAATGAAGTTCTTAAATACGGTTCTTTTATTGTTGATGCCTTAGTTGATTTCAAGCAACCAATTTTCACTTATATTCCACCAAATGGTGAATTAAGAGGTGGTTCATGGGTTGTTGTTGACCCAACCATTAATGCTGATATGATGGAAATGTATGCTGATGTCAATTCCAGAGCAGGTGTTTTGGAGCCTGAGGGAATGGTTGGTATTAAATACAGACGTGATAAGTTATTATCTACCATAGAAAGATTAGATCCAACATACAGGGATCTTAAAAAGCAATTAAACGAAAGCAAGTTGTCACCAGAGGAACATGCTCAAATTTCTGCTAAATTGACTACCCGTGAGAAGGCATTATTACCAATTTATGCTCAGATTTCAGTTCAATTTGCTGACCTCCACGATAGATCTGGTCGTATGTTAGCCAAGGGTGTCATTAGAAAAGAAATCAACTGGCCAGAAGCACGTCGTACCTTTTTCTGGCGTTTACGTCGTCGTTTGAATGAAGAATACTTGTTGAAACTTATTGGTGAACAAATCAAATCAGACAGCAAATTAGAAAAGGTTGCCAGATTGAAGAGTTGGATGCCAACAGTTGACTACGAAGACGATATGGCTGTCAGCAATTGGATCGAGCAGAACCACTCTAAATTGCAGAAGAGAATTGAAGAATTGAAACACGAATCCGCTCGCCAAAACTTAGTCAATATCTTGAGAGAGGATCCTGAAAGTTCGGTTTCCGTTATTAAAGATTTCTTATCTAACCTTCCAGAGGACCAAAGATCCGAATTTGCGGCATCCTTAAAATACTGATTCTAAGTAGAGAAAACTAGAATTTATTTGTTTTATAATAATTTAATGTATATATAAAGTTTGAATTTTGAGTTTTTGAATGTAGAGCTTTACGCCGCACAGAGTTGCACAAACATTTTTTTGCATCCTTTCCACATAGCCAAATCATACTAGCTCTATGCTGGAAACCAAGTTATGCTTTTCCTTTGTATATTATTTATTATTTAAAGTATGCTTCTAGTAAAGTACCTTTTTTTTGTCGTTTTATGTTGCAACCCAATATTTATTGCAGCTGTTCCTTATCTTGTTTCGCTAAAATCGACTGAAACATTAGATACATTTTTTAAGTATGATGTCAATTATCCCCTGAGTCAAAGGGTGAAAGCTTTAATTAACAATTCCTTTGCAATAGGGAATTTTACTGGCTTCTCGGGTGATTTTTCCAAAGCTGTATTAGAAAGATTAAAAAAATGTCCTTTGGTCGCTGACTTAACGCCCGACATAATTATAAATGCTTTCGACGTGGGGATTCAAACAGATTCTCCGAGGCACCTAGCAAGGTTATCCCAAAAGAATAAGCTAACTGGCAACGAATTTAATTATTACTACGACACATCTTGCACAGGCAATGGGGTAAATGCTTATGTGCTAGATTCTGGGGTTATGATTGATCATCCCGAATTTCAAGGAAGGGCTTTCAAAGGCAAGGACTTCACGAAAGAGGGTTTCGGAGATACAAATGGTCATGGAACACACGTGTCAGGAATTATAGGATCTAGATCTTATGGCGTATCCAAAAATGTTAATATTGTTGAAATTAAAGCTTTGGATAAAAGCGGTGCCGGCTCATTGAGTACTATTATAGCAGCAATTGAATTTGCAGTGAACCACAGAAAGATCAGCGGAAAGCCTGGGGTTGCTAATCTTTCCTTGGGGGCAACGAAGAATGCTGTGTTAAATAAGGCAGTCGATGCAGCCTTTGATACAGGTTTGGTTATGGTAGTAGCAGCCGGAAACTCTAATATTAATGCTTGTATCACAAGTCCAGCTAGCGCATCATCTGCCATAACTGTGGGAGCTATAGATGATAAAACTGATGGATTAGCAACATTTTCCAATTGGGGAGAGTGCGTTGATGTGTTTGCGAGTGGAACATTTGTAGAAAGCGTCAACACTAAAGACCATCGTTATCCACAAGTGCTTTCAGGGACATCAATGTCGGCTCCAATAGTTACTGGGCTAGTATCAAACTTATTAAGTAAAGGTATTTCACCTTTCGATGTAAAAGACCATATAATTGAAATGGCATCTAAGCACAAAATCAATAAAGCTTCAATGTTCTTAAGAAGAAAAACTCCAAATAGGATAGTCTACAATCGTGTGGTACAAGAATCAGACTCTGATTCCGATTCAGACTCGGACTCAGATGAGTGATATATAAACCTTGGTTATAAAATATATTATTTGTTCAATATTTATGGCATTAAGAGTGATTTGTAGTTTTCCAATAGCATTTTGTCACCCAATCCGCTCACATTATTGATTATTTCGTTGATATAATCCTTGGAACAAAACAGTAAAGATAATTGATATTTACGTAACTTTGAAAATGTTGATATTAAATCATACACCGTCATTTCCCAATCGTTTATAGCCTTATGACTGGAAATATAGGCTGCGGCCTCTATGAAAAATACCAAGAACTCCGAATCAATTCCAGTAGATCCAAACACATCATTATAATATTCGGGGGTCAAGGTTGCAATGTATTTATATGCGCCAATTTTTTGATTTTCAGGTAATGTACTCAACATTGACAAGATTTGCATACTTGGCCTATCTGAGAAAGAAGTATAATTAACCAAATTAGGATTTGGCTTCTCAGAAGTATTTGTGGATGGTTTATTGCCAAATAGTTCATTTATTTCGTCATCCAACCGTTTCGTAGGTTTTGGGGGAACCAATTCACCAGGACTTTTAGGTTTTGCATTTAGCAATGACAGGAATTCTTCCGGTAAGCTATTTACATCTCTGATTGGTATTGCAATGGATGAATTAGATCGCAATTTAGGCTTCTTATTAGGAGAATTTTGAATGGCCTTCAATTCATCGATAGCTGCTATATTCTGTGGATCAATTTTCACTGCTTGATTAAAGCATTCTATGGCATGCGGTATATCATTGAGATTCTTATGGACAATTCCTTGTCGATACATTAGTTTGACTTTAGTACTTAGGTTAGGACTAAGAGATAATCCATCTTTACAATCTCTTAAAGCTCGATCCCAATCTTGTTCTTTTATGAAGCATAGAGCCCTATTTGAATATAAAACAGGGTTCGTTGAATCCACTTTAATGGCATCCCTATAAATTTTTGCTGCCTTTTTAAACTCTTTATTTGCAAAAGCTTTGTTCCCTTGGGCCTTTAATTCGTCAGCTGTAGGCATTTTCTTGGTGATAATTATCTTTCCTTTGCAGTATTTATTGGAAGAATATATTTGGGATGCGATTCCAAAACAAATAAATTTTTGGCATGCATTTATTCCATGATTTGATAGTTAATAATATACACATTATATGACAGTCGAAGAATTACATGACGAAGTTAGTGCCATTGATGCTATATACCCCGATTCTACATCGGAGGTTGCACCTCAGGTCTATAATTTAAAAATCCCACAGCACGATGATTTGGAAATTCAAATTAGCTTCCTGGAGAACTACCCTGATGAAATGCCCACTGTTATCCAGGTCCTTAATAACAATACGAGAAAATATACGGATACAAGTTATTTGGAAGCTCAGATTAAGGAGACACTTTTGAGGATATTCCATAAAGGGGAAGTCTGCATTTTTGAATTATTCACGGAATTAGAGGATCTTTTTGAGAAGTACTTAAGTAGGGAAAACGATATACAGAAAGATATGGATGAACTAAAAATCTCTAGAAATACAACTGATGAGAAGGAGTTAGCAAATAGTAAGATTCCAACGATATGTCCTTCTGTGCAAGCAAATTCTAAGACGGTTGGCATAGATCCTTTGAAAGGATGGATTCAATCAGATCCGATAATAGATAGGGGATCCACCTTCATTGGATATGCGCGAAGGGTTGATTCAGTTGAGGAAGCAGTAGAGTATTTAGAACTTTTGGTGACGGATAAGAAGATTGCCAAATCGGCTCACAATATAAGTAGTTGGAGAATCAAGAAAGATAATGGAATTCAATACCAAGATTGTGACGATGATGGCGAAACAGCTGCGGGAGGAAGGGTACTACATTTATTAACAGTATGTATTTTGTTCTATTGCATGTCTTGAGTGCATGGCACGGCTTTCTATTGTATGATATACTAACGTTTAATTAGATGATGGATGCATGGAATGTAATAGTGGTCGTAAGTAGGTGGTTTGGAGGTACCCACTTAGGACCCGATAGATTCAAGCATATTAACACAGCTGCTAGGGATGCAGTTGTTAAAGGAGAATTCGTCAATCCTAATGTACAGAGTAATAATGCAAATAATGGGAGGAAGAAGAAAAAATGAATGCAAAATATCTTATACATTAGTGAATCTTTTCCGTTTATTCTTAATATCTGGAACATAATCATCCTTTTTGTCGGTCTTCCTTTTCTTAGATCCTTTATCTGTAGGCGTATTATTCTTCTTCCATAGAGACTCCAAGAAATCTTTAGTGTCCAATTCTGGTTCCTGTTCAGGCTCATTGCTCTGTTCTCCACCTTTGCCGTCACCTTTCTTCGGATTTCTTCCCTGTAAATTGTTAGTAACATGCTATCACCTTAGAACGCTTCTAGAAAAATACACACCTTTTTCTTGGGTATAGAATCTTTTAATTTCGTTATCTCTAGTTCTGTTTCTTCACTCTTTTTTGGTACTGGCTCTCCCCAAGTTTTTCTTCCCACATTCGCCGGCATTGGCGTATCATTAGCTTGCTCATCTTTCTCGTCCATCGAAAGAGAATTTATACTAGCGTAACCTATAGATTGGACAACATTTGAAGACTGATTTTTGGCTATAAGCGTAGTAGAATTCGGTAATACCCATTCAGACATATCTTGGATTTTCTTCTGTTGTTCTTCTTTGTTAATGTCTTCTTTATCAGCATCTGATTTCCGCATGAACTTCATGTTCATGACTCTATCCGAGAGGTTACCCATGATGAATGTGTCGTTGAATATCTGTATATAATCTATTAGTACTCTATAATACCATTATATTAGTACCACTAGTATATAAGGCATAACTTCCGGGTAACATTTACCATAATTTTTCAATTTTTTTCAGTAAAGCGAGAAGCTCATCACCTAAAAAAGATTTGGCACTTGATGATCTAGTTGGAAATATAGGTAGATACGCCATATAATAAAGTAGAAACATAGCATATACCAATGAAGTCCGATTTCAAGTTTTCAAACTTGTTAGGAACTGTGTATAGACAAGGAAATTTAGTATACACTGAAGATGGTACCAAATTATTAAGTCCAGTTGGTAACAGAGTATCGTGCTTCGACTTGATAAATAATAAGTCATTTACTTTTAATTATGAACATAGAAGAAATATATCCAGAATTGCGTTGAATAAACAGGGGACGTTACTTTTGTCGGTCGATGAAACAGGAAGAGCCATTTTGGTGAATTTTGTTTCCAGAACTGTGTTGCATCATTTCAACTTCAAGGATAAGGTACTGGATTTGCAGTTCAGCCCTGACGGGCACTATTTTGCCATTGCATGTAACCGATTCATTCAGGTATGGAAAACACCAGATTTCACTGAAGATCGACAATTTGCACCATTTGTTCGTCATAGAGTATATGCTGGCCATTACAGTGATGTTACATCCGTTACTTGGTCAAATGATTCGAGATTTTTCATATCAACATCCAAGGACATGTCATCGAGAATTTTTTCATTGCTGTCGAAAGAAAAGGAGGTAGCGATGACGTTGGCTGGACATCGTGACTATGTCATCAAGGCATTCTTCAATGAGACCCAGGAAATTATATATACTATAAGTAAAGATGGTGCATTATTCCAATGGGAATACACTGAAAGACCATCCGACGAATCCGATGAAGAAGAAGAGGAAAGCGATAGTGATAGCGAAATGAATGATGATGAAGTGAAAAGCAAGAAGCCAATGAGCTGGAGAATTACTGCTAAGAATTTTTTCCATTCTAATGCAAATGTCAAATGTGCCACATTCCATCCTAAGTCTAATTTATTGATTGTGGGTTTCACTAACGGTGAATTCAGATTATATGACTTACCCGAATTCAATATGATCCAACAATTGAGCATGGGACAAAATGCAGTCAGTACGGTGAATATTAATAAGACTGGTGAATGGCTCGCATTTGGATCATCCAAACTTGGTCAATTGTTGGTTTATGAATGGCAATCTGAATCATATATTTTGAAGCAGCAAGGTCACTTTGATTCCATGAATGCATTATGTTATTCTCCTGATGGTTCCAGAATAGTAACTGCATCTGATGATGGAAAAATAAAGATTTGGGATGTTGCATCTGGTTTCTGTTTAATGACTTTCCAAGAGCATACGTCTTCAGTTACGGCAGTCCAGTTTGCTAAAAAAGGTCAAGTATTATTTTCGTCATCCTTAGATGGAACAATCAGAGCATGGGATTTAATTAGATTTAGAAACTTCAGAACATTCACAGCTACAGAAAGAGTTCAGTTTAATTCATTAGCTGTTGACCCAAGTGGAGAAGTTGTGGTTGCAGGTTCCCAAGATACTTTTGAAATATATGTCTGGTCTGTTCAAACGGCACAGCTTTTAGACTCATTAACAGGACATGAAGGACCAATCTCATGTTTAGCTTTTGGTACTGAAAACTCGGTATTAGCATCAGCATCATGGGATAAGACAATCAGAGTTTGGAATATTTTTAGCAGATCCCAACAAGTCGAACCAATTGAAATTCAATCTGATGTATTAAGTATTGCATTGAGACCCGATTCAAAAGAAGTAGCAATTACTACTTTAGATGGACATATTACTATATGGGATGTGGAAGACGCAAAACAAATACACCTTATAGATGGAAAGAAGGATATTATTGGAGGAAGATACTTGGAAGACAGATTCAGCGCTAAGAACCTGGCTAGATCTAAGTACTTTACAACTTTAAACTATTCATTTGATGGTTTATCGTTGGTTGCTGCTGGTAATAACAATTCTATATGTCTTTATGATATTTCCAACGAAGTTTTATTAAAGAGATTTACTGTATCCCAAAACATGCAATTAAATGGTACATTAGGTATGCTTAATAGTTCAAGAATGACTGAAGCAGGCTCTCTTGATCTCATTGATAGGGATGGAGAGAATTCCGATTTAGAAGATAGAATAGATACTTCTTTACCAGGATCGCATAAAGGTGACCCAAGTGCAAGAAACATTAGGCCAGAAATCAGGGTTACTTCCATATCGTTTTCTCCTACTCTGTCAGCATTTGCGGCTGCATCTACCGAAGGATTATTGGTCTATTCCATAGACAATACATTAGTTTTCGACCCATTTGATTTAGATATCGATATTACTCCTGAAGCTACAATTGAAACTTTGAATGAGAAAGATTACTTAACGGCTCTTGTAATGGCCTTCAGGTTGAATGAAAATTACCTTATCCATAAAGTGTATGAATCGATACCGATCAAAGATATAAAGTTAGTAACTAATGACTTACCAATCGTGTATCTTGACAGAATGTTACAATTTGTGGGCAAGCTTTCGTTGAACTCACCTCATTTAGAATTCAACTTGCTTTGGGTTCAGAATTTACTCACCAGCCACGGGAAATATATCAATAGCAATAAGAGCGACTTTACCAGCTCATTAAGGTTGCTTCAAAGATTCCTCGCTAGAATCGCCAAGGACGTAGTAAGCATCTCGAAGAAGAATGGATACGCCTACTCGTTCTTGACCACAAAGCCAGACGTTCAAGACGCCGAAGTCGAAGCAGAAAACGATTCAGAAGAATTTGAAACGGCACAAAATATACAAATCGACGGCAGCGACGATGAAAATGACATTATAGAAGACGAGGACGACGAAGGATGGTTCGGCATCGAGGAGAAAAATACCAAATCGGACGTTTTCAACTCCAACGAGTCGGATTCAGACTCTGACTCAGACGAGTCCATGGAGTGATCAAAAAGCATCAGTAAATACCTACATCTATATATACTTAATATTATTCTAATTTACACCGATAACCCATAGATATTGCATACTCTGAGCCAAATCCAGACCGCTTAATACGCCTTAGCTTTTTCATACATGGTGCGTCTGACGGTTGGAATCCGAAGCTCACCAGTTCAGGCCTGATTTGTTTCGTCCCAACTCATTCCTACGTACAGCCTCTATTATACTACCATATCTAGCATTCGTACATAAGATCAAGGTCTCAAACCCATAAAGATAACCTCAATCCACGCAGGATCTGTAAAATTTCCTATTAGACTAACCTCATCGTTTAAACTATAAAAACTTATGATATGGAAACTATAACTCTAAAATTTAAAATCATAATTATCCGGCCGACTGTAATTATCCGAACAATCATTCACACATCCAGCCTCCTGTCAGTTTCTTGTCACTAACCTATAACCTTAGATCCCTAACCCAATTTGGTTTATAGTCAACAGTGAAAAATTTCCTCCGCTCCCCCACTTTATGTCCCAATATTACCCTGCGGTGCTAATGTACTGCGACTATTAGCAAAGTTCCCCATCCGTGGACTCAATTCGGACTTTTGTTGGCCATTTTAAGAGTGCAGTGTGCACTCATTACACAGAATACGTAATGTACCTGGTAGAGAGCGTCTCTCGTCCCCGATAAACTCTCTCGGGCACCACTTCCTCGCTATTTTACGAGAAACTCACATGAATGAATTAACCAGCTCTGCACAAAACTGGCAACTACTTCAGGTTTTTTCTACTTTATTACACCATAAATGCCATCGTACTAACACCTCAGACCGTAGCCACCGTCAAGAATGCCCTGTAGATACCTGTTATAGTACAAGTAAGTCTCAAGGGCATAAAACACTTACTCTTTAATTATATACGTCGTTCAATTAGAGGCATTCTGCATATAAGCTGATCATTCACTATAGGAAGTTACCCACATAATTTCAGCTCTTTTGCTTGCAAAATAACGGGCCAGGGGGGATTGTTGAATAAATACATCATACCCGGCCAATTCACAGAAAAATTGATTTGAAGATCGTCGACGTGTTGTTCATTGGTAAATTTTATCGAGATAAGTTTATAAAACAGAAGCTAACGATTTTTGATAGTAATCCATTCATTGATTGCGGAAATAAGGGATTATGACTAGGGACATTAAAAATCATTTACTTTTTGAAGTGGCCACAGAAGTGGCACACAAGGTTGGAGGCATCTATTCGGTGTTGAAATCGAAGGCCCCTATCACCGTTGCTGAGTATAGGGAACGGTATACATTAATAGGACCATTGAATTATAATTCAGCTCAGATTGAGGTGGAGGAGTTGCCAGTAAAGGATCCGTTGATCATGAAGGCTTTGGATTCAATGAGTGAGAGGGGTATCAGATGGTTGTATGGGCGTTGGTTGATTGAGGGAGCACCTAGAGTGTTATTGTTCGATATCCATTCGGCAGGAAACCATCTTAATGAGTGGAAAGCAGATTTGTGGAACATTGCGGGTATTCCAACCCCGGACCACGATCAAGAAAGTAGCGAAGCCATTTTATTGGGATACTTAGTTGCATGGTTTTTGGGTGAATTGGTGTACCATGATCGTGAAAGAGCTGTTATTTGTCATTGTCATGAATGGTTGGCCGGAATTGCATTGCCATTGTGCCGTAAGAGAAGAATTGATGTCACCACGGTTTTCACTACTCATGCTACTTTGCTAGGAAGATATTTGTGTGCTGGGTCTACTGATTTCTATAACAACTTAGCGAATTTCGATGTAGATGCTGAAGCAGGAAAGAGAGGTATTTACCATCGTTATTGTATTGAGAGATCTGCCACACACTCGGCAGATGTTTTCACGACCGTTTCTCATATCACTGCTTTTGAAGCTGAACATTTATTGAAGAGAAAGCCTGATGGTGTCTTGCCGAATGGTTTGAATGTGGTCAAGTTCCAAGCAGTCCACGAGTTCCAAAACTTGCATGCTTTGAAGAAGGAAAAGATCAATGAATTCGTCAAAGGTCACTTTTACGGAAATTATGATTTCGATTTGGATAATACTTTATACTTCTTTATTGCCGGTAGATACGAATTTAGAAATAAGGGTTGTGACTTTTTCGTTGAATCATTAGCTAGATTAAATCATAGATTGAAGGAGGCTGGATCGAAAATGACCATCGTTGCCTTCATAATTATGCCTGGTAAAACTAACTCCTACACTGTTGAAACCTTGAAGGGTCAAGCTGTTATCAAGCAATTGGAAGGTACCATTGAGGAAGTCCAAAAGAAAGTCGGTGAAAGATTATTCGAGCATTGTGCTAGATTTCCGAACAATCACTCAACCACAACCACCAATGGAAATGAAGTTCCATCCATTGATGATTTGATTAAACCTGCTGATAGGGTTTTATTAAAGAGAAGAATCTTTGCTTTGAAAAGAGATGGTTTACCACCAATCGTCACCCATAACATGACTGACGATTCCACAGATCCTGTATTAAACCATATTAGAAGGGTTGAATTATTTAATAAGCCGGATGATAGAGTAAAGATCATTTTCCATCCAGAATTTTTGAATGCTAATAACCCTATTTTGTCGTTAGATTACGATGAATTTGTCAGAGGTTGTCATTTGGGTGTTTTCCCATCCTATTACGAACCTTGGGGTTACACACCTGCCGAATGTACTGTTATGGGTGTTCCATCTATCACCACTAACTTATCAGGGTTCGGTTGTTATATGGAGGACCTTATTGAAAATACTTCGGACTATGGTATTTACATTGTTGACAGAAGAATGAAAGCGGTCGATGAGTCCATCAACCAGTTGACTGACTATATGTTCGACTTTGCCGAAAAGACAAGAAGACAAAGAATCAACCAAAGAAATAGAACAGAAAGATTATCAGATTTATTAGATTGGAAGAGAATGGGCTTGGAGTATATTAAGGCCAGACAATTGTCGTTGAAAAGAGCTTATCCTGATAAGTTCAAGAATGGTGCAAACCCCTTCAACAATACTTCCAATTTAAAATTAACTAGACCATTATCTGTTCCTGGTTCCCCAAGAAGTAAGGTTGGCATCATGACTCCTGGTGATTTGGGCTCATTGCAAGAGGCTCATCAATCCTTAAATACGGACGACTATATTGGATTTAAATTGGGAGAGAATGAAGACGATGATGACACCGAAGATGCTAATGTTTATCCATTAACATTAAGAGGAAATTCAGTTCCACCTACTGATGACGCAACTTGATTCTATTTCTCGCAATATGTCAACATTACAACTTGTAATTGAAAAGTAGTTTATATATTTTGTTTCTATTATTTGTGTTTCTTCTCCTTCATATATAGTGTTCATTTACTTCAATTCTATACTTCTTTATATACTTCAATTCATTAATAAATCTAAATGAACATTATAGTATCAAGAGAGTAGTGTGTTACCCAATTGATTCTCAACATCGAAATTTGCTGGATTAACATAACGAGAAGTACTAGGTTTAAAGAACAAGAGATTCAAAGTATAAGCATAAAATAATCATATCATGGTATGTGTAATGAGCTATTGAGACAGACTTATGAAACGTAATATTTTTTGAGGAAAGATTCTAACACTTTTATAGTTGCCATTATATTTGTTGACATCAGCTAAGAATCAACCTATTTTAGTTGAATTAAAGAATGGGGAGAGTTTAAACGGACAATTAGTTAATTGTGACTCATGGATGAACTTAACTTTAAAGGACGTAATTCAGTCATCTTCAAATGGAGAAACATTTGTCAAATTACCAGAATGTTACATTAGAGGTAACCATATTAAATATTTGAGATTACCAGAAGAGGTATGTTTAAGTCGAAGATTCATAAGAATGATTGTACATATAGCTCTTATATGGATAACATTTTTTTGACAAATAATGATTCGGGGGAAGTTTTACTAACAATATATAGATTATGGATTATGCCAAAGAACAAAATATCTTGAATATGGAACAAAGAAACAGAAATCAAAGGAGAAGAACGGGAGGTGGAAACTACAATAACAGGAGAAACTACAACAATCAAAATAATAACAGAAATGGTGGATACAATAACCGTCGTCAGAACCAAAACCAAAATCAAAGCCAAAACCAAAATCAAGGACATAGTTATAGTAGTCATGGTCATGGACAAGGTCACGGACAAGGCCAAGGTAATGGTGCTAACCAAAGCAAATTTTAGTTGAATTTAATTTAGGAATTTTCCAATCATTAATAATGGTGAGGTTTACGATTTAACAAATAGATTATGTACTATAATATTACGTGAATTTTTTTTTAATTCTATAGAATTGCCCATACAGGTATTATGCTCTGCTTGTGTGGTCAGCCAGTATAAGGCCTTTGCGATCATTTAATGCTATTGTAATTAAAACCTTTGTGTGAGAAAATATACCACAGAACCCCGGGTGCAAAAAATATATATATATGTTTGATGACATACTAACCGTTTTGAAAACAGCTACGTTGCTAACATACATTTGCTTGATTGACCACCAATGAATACATTTATACCTGAATTGTTAAATTGCAATTTGCCTAATAATTGTGTACGTATTAAGGGTACAAGTGACCCTAGTAAGCAAGAGATCAAATTCAATGAATCATATGCCCCAAAAACTCTCCTAATTCCTTTGGGAAAATTCAAAGGCAAATACGATACTAGAAAATTTAGGTGTTATAAGAAGCTGTGTCACCAGTCCAAATTTAAGAACTGTCAACATTGTAAATATTTGCCATATACATCATCACCTTTAAAAAACCGAGATTATTACTGTGAAAATATTGAAATAAAAGATCCCCAAACCAACTCGTACCAGAGAGGGAATTTACAGAGTGACTCGTATAATGTTGAGAGTAGCTTGGCTTGTTTGTTGAATGGTGTTATGGATGATTATGGGACTGTTCAGAATGACCATACCAATGAACCCATTTTGGATACTGAAAAAGTTTTCTTGGATTACTATTCGATTCATTTCCCTTCAATTCTAAAGTATGCAAGTGCTCAGCAAATAGAAGGCGCAAATGTTGATAAAGCATTAAAAAGTTTGCTTAAAATTACCAACAGAGTTAAATCTTTGGCATTATTATCGTCTTTGGGCAATTGAAAAATTAAGTTATTAAAAATTACATAGCCATAATTATCTATATTATACATAACTGTCGAGTTAGTTGTTTCACTTCAAGGACGAATATCATTTATAGTCCAACTCCGTAAATCTTCTCTGAAAGAAGCTTCATTAATTAACCCATTGATATTCTTTATACTTTCATCATCATTATTCTCGTCTGACCAGCTGCCGAAATTTTGAGATACGGATTTGTTCCACCCATCCCCATCATTATCAAATATATCACTAATACATTCTTCAGGTGTAAACTGTAATAAATCCTGCAATTCTGGGTCCCATGTGGACTCGAGGATTTTGCGGTATAAGTTACTCACAATAGGGTCCATCATGACATTAGCATTCCTAGTTTCATTTACTATATTAGCGGAGCTCATTACATTCGATGCTGTAGTTCCGTGTTCTCCACTAGAACGTTTTTTAGAAGTGGTAGACTCAGAATCATGTATATCTGCTCTACTAGATGGACCATGATTTTGCTTCACTTGAGATTGCTTGTCAGAATCATCACTCGGTATAGATGATGTAGACAGATTAGCCAGTGGAGTAGTATCAGAAGACTTTATAACATCATTAAGACCTCCAAATATTTTAGTCCGCTCTAAATTCGGTGCATTATATTTCGTATTTTTATTCTTTGCTGGTTTACTTTGTACTTTTTTATTGGTTCTGTTCAAAGATGCGGATGTCGACGGATGTGCACTTTCATCACTCACTTGTAATTGAGTATGAAAGTCATAGCCGTCTGGCAATTCACTCAAAAAAACTGTCAAATTCAAAATCGAATTAACTTTTGAGTTGCTCATTAAATATTTCGAAGTTAGGGGCTCTTCAACATTTATGTATTCCGATAAATTGAGTTCTAGTCTACCCAATTCTATCTTGTGCCCTCGATGAGACACAATCCTTTCATGATCTTTATGTTTTACGTCTTCTTCAGTCACATAGTATACCTTCATAAGCAAATACTTGCTGGAAATTCGATTATTCTTCTTCTTCACCGAGAACTTTAAATTGCAATTCATATTGAAATTAAATTTACACTTGAAATTATGAATCTTCTTCATAGTCGTAGATGTGGATACATCACTGGATGAATATGACCCTTCAAATTTATCTAATGATGAATTTGAATTGCCAATATCATTCGAAGATGCTTTCAGCAAAAGGTGTGGTTTTCTTTTTTTACCATCCCTCACCTCAACATCAATGTAACAATAACCATTTACCTGCGGTATGTTAGATATCTCATGAATCGATAAGTCTAGATTAAACCTAGGTTTCTTTGATGATGAGAACATCGCTTGCAGAAGAGTATAAATTGCATTGCATTGTTAATTTAACTCGAAACGGAATTTTATGTCGCGGTTGAAAAATCAAAATTAGGTCTATCGATAAAGTAGTTAATCAAACTGTTTACAATAGTTTGCAGCTGTTAACAAAGTTAAAAAATACCATTAGGAGATGTCGCTTGCAATGAAGCATTCTGATACTAATCAGGCTTTTCAATCACTTTCGCTTTCGATTCCTGTGGATACTGCAAAGTATAAAAAGATGTACTTATTTTTATCGAAGGTTTTGAATGTATCTGACGAGAATGTTATTCTACAGACTGAGGAGCAAGGTAGACACTTCATTATGAATAGGGAGCCTATAGAGGTATTAAATAGGGTTTATTTACCTCATGATACATGGCTCAAGGGGGAGGTTACAATTAAAGACATCAAAATAAAGTCCAATATGTTATTAGAGATCAACAACATGATTGAAAAAGAATTACCTGGGACGATTGACCAGGTTGTACAAATAGATGACACCATTATAAATTATTACCAAAAATTGCTTACTGCGTTTAAGGTGTACGAAGTCCCTTGTCAACAAGACGAATCGCGTCATGATTCAATTGGTGATTCCTTGAAGGAAGAAGATGACGAGGATGAAGCTAGTCTTTATGATTCAAATGATATCAGTCGGACTCAGACCAATATTTCCACAGCTTCACTGAAAACGAGGTTTTCTATATTCAATGGGTATTCAAGCAGAAGAAATTCTTCGATGTCAACGAAGAACAGAGTTCTGTCTACAGGTGGTCAGTCAACCGACACCAATGACGCAAATGGCATCATATATCCTAATGGAACTGTTAAGAATGAAGAGGAAAGAAAGCAGGGACTTAACAATATCTTAACAAAGTCGAGAATTTACAATAAATTGAAAAAGCATCGTCTGACTGGATCGGTGACATCAAACATTTCGTCTCCTTCAAATACACCATATAGCAATAGAAACAGTGTTAGCACAACTGTGACAAATAACTCGTATAATTCAAGAAGAAGAGGAAGTTCATCGTTCGCATCCCCGGAAATAACTGAAGGTAGAATATTAGCCATACCGTCCCCAAAGGTGGATCAGCTCCCAATATTAACTGCCATCCAAAGGCAGGAGAATCAGCGGGACAAATTTGAATATTATTCGCAAATGAAAAGGCTCAAGTTCTTAACAAGAAGAGTTATTAAGCACTTAGATCATTCACAAGAATCTTATGATTTAGTCAAAATTCTTGAATTCGTTAATAAATACGTGGTGAAATTTATATTCATCGATATAAGTCAGATGATTATACTATATGGGCAGCGAAAGGCCTATAACTTCTATCAAAAGTCTTGATTGGTTGTTTAATGACGAATTATTATTTATTTATGTATATGTATTATTATTAGTATTATTATTTAATTATCCCATAACTCCGTTTATCCTAACTTGATTTGATTTGCGATTGTAATTGGCATCACTTGCATGTACTTAACATTTGCAGGATAACACTTAATAATTGATCATTTTCGCAAGCAGCTGCAACTCTTTCTTTATCATTTAACTGCTTGTTCACCTGGTTCTCAGACTGGTGTGTGCCTTCTTTAATAAGGATAATTATCCGGAAACGTGGTGGGAGGCATCTTTCTAACCTCACTCTGATTCCCAATCCAATAAGAGTTGCTAATGAGCAATGTGTAATGGTTGGTGTTATTTTAATCAAAATCTCGGAGATATCAGTATGTTTGTTTGCTCCATGTGTTACTTTGATATCTACCAAGTTAACCACCGCCAACTGAGCCAATGTTAATGGATGTTCTGGATCTGAAATAGTAGAAATTAAATCAAATATTTCTTGCGCATCAATCACCTCTTCTTCTTCCTGGCCATCAGTTTCATCTATTAATTCCTCTTCCATGGATGATGTATCAACTTCTGCATCAGAAACTAGATCGGGCACTGATTCAGTATCATTATGGATTAAACTACCTTGATTCAATAAAGAAAGTGATAATATTTTATCGACTAATTCGGTATTTCTTGCCACCTCTTTCTCATGGATTTCCGAATCATCGAACCTCGTAGGCAAATTTGAAACATCTATAACCGTAGGGTTAGCATTTATAGGGTCTGACATGCTTAGTTTAGTATTATGATTAATAATATAAGATAAAGAGAAAATTAAATTATAGTAAAATCGTAGGATTTATAAATCCTACCTCATATTTTTTCAAAGTATCACAAAACTAACTGCCCTTTCTTTATCAAACGCTCTAATTATCACTTCCTACTCGATAAGTAAATAGAAAAGGGGTTAGACAATGGAGAACTACAATCCGTTATTTCTTCAGCAATTAGTGCCTCTTTTATTTTTTCAAATTGAAGAATCGTCTGAAGTTGTTTCGAACTTGGTTAAAACCTTTGATCAATTCAACATTAAAGACGCTATATGGGACAACTCCATTATTAAAAATAGACTCCTGAATATTAAATATAGGATTAAAGTAATTGATACACCTCAATATCAATTACCTGAAGGAACTAAAAGTAAGACAAAGGAAGATGAACATTCCATTCTTTCACCATTTAATACGAATTCTGATCTTTTCCCCAATGGTATATTATCTGAAAAATGGTTCAAGAAGTATATAGAAGATCTTCCATTTGCTAGTATAGTAACTTTTAAGTTAAGTCAGGCTATGGAGAAGGATAACAAATTGGCAGAACGAATTAATTCTTTGAAGAATGCATATCAAGAGAGCCATGTTGGTCTTGTTGTTATAATCATTTCGGACTCGGAAGATATTAATGCTGATGACGATCGGATCAATAAATTACGACAAGCAACTGGTCTCCCAAAATTAACCGGTTTGATATACTTGAATACATGTCCTGATACGGTCCGTCGTGATTCCGAGATATTGGTTTCAAGCATACTATCTAACTTGAAATCTGTCGCAGTGGATTTTTATTCAAGCATAGAGAATAAAGTTAAACAACGTCACAAGAAATATTATTCATGCCCTTCCACATCAAATATCGATACTAAGATAGAGCTTACACCTATTTTTCTTGAAACTCGTAACCTTATTAAACAAGGAATGCTTAATCAATTGTCATATCCACATAATTTAGAATCAAGTTTAAAGTTCCTTGAATACGCCTACCAAGATATGATTGAATTATCAAGGGACAGTTTTGCCAGCTTGATCAATGAAGACTCAGTTTCTCGCCACGATTTAGAATTATACGATCAGTTTCGAACTTTAATTGACATTATTGCATTCCATATAGTCAGAGGTTATTTATCATTAGAAGAGCCCATTTCAGCCTTGAAAAAACATAAAGCCCATATTATCAATGTGCTTGATACTTTTGGTGGCAATAATGAAGACAATAATAATTGGGTATCGATTCAGTATCAATGGCTAGCTGAATTGATGAAGTTAATACCGATATCAATTTTGAATGCGCTAAATATAAAAGGCTACAAAAAGAAATCTAAAAATTCTAAAGTATTTAAGATATTTGGAGGTGTGCAGTTTCATGAAACTCATGACTACGATTTAATAACAAGTCCAGAATTTGTATTCATGAAATCAGCCGAATATTGTACTGAATGCTCTGGTAAGAATAATGTGCTAAAATATTTGAATAATTCAAGCGACTTGGAGGCTGTCTCAAAGCGGAAAATAATGCTTCTATTAAATGCAAAAGAATGCTTACAAAATGACGGTTCTCTTAGTAGTTCATCTGAGGGACATAATAATCTTCAAAGTATGAATCAATACATTAGTTGGTTAATTGCCAACGAATATTCAAAGTTGACAGATGAAGATTCATTAGCCAAGGTGGTCGAATACTATGAGCTATGTTTATCTGAAGCCCAATTTGGAGACAATAGAATTTCAGAGATTGTACTTCAAAACTTATTGAAACACTATTCAAATAGCAAAAATTCTAGGAAGGCTTTAGGTACCATTTTAAGGCTATCATCTAATCCATTTACAAGCCGCAATTTACACTCTCAAATCAATCTTGACGGATTTGATTCAAATACAATTGACTTACATGATTTAGATGGTAAGGACATTAAATTAGTTGATGCTGATGCTTTGTTTCTTAGCGAGAACTATGACAAACTAGGCCCTAATGAATGTTCACTATATGAATCATGTGTTTGTCAAATTACTTTTAAGCCTCTCATATATCTTCAACATTTGAAAGCACTTCTTTCAGGGGGGCACGATGATACTCAAGTCCGCTTATCGATTAAAAAATGTGAAGTGAAATTCATTAAACAGGGTGAAACATCTGGTTCGAGTGCGTATAATGACGCCGTGATAGTACAGAACCTGAGCCTATCATCTGACTTCTTGCAAAGTATTGAAGTGAATGAGAAAGGAAATACATTGGATGGAGAATTCAACATAGTTTTTTCTGATTCTGATGATGAGAATTCCAGTAAGGTTTTACAGTTTTCACAAGTTTCTCAAAAGGCTGGATCATATATGATAGGATCTATTGGTTTAGATATCGAAATCAACATATCATCTAAAGAAAAGGAATTAAAACTAACCAGAAAAGATAACATCGCTATAGATGTTAAGAATTTGGCAAATATTTCACATCATAAATGGATGTACTCAACCACAGCAGATTCTAAGTTACAAAAAAAGGCCGTTAGGTTATATAGCCAAGCCCCACATGTAATTCGAGTTTTACCCTTGAAGCCAGACGTGACAATCACAATGGAATCTTCAGTTGCAAATTCAATCATTGTGGGTGAAAGGATTTCGATTTTATTCCGGATTCAATACAAGAGTCCTAAGAATCAGAAAGTCTCTTATAAAAAAATTCTGTTAGCACCCAAAGTCAAGATAATTTCTGACGCACAAGACCAGGGTTTCATTTCGCCGCTAACTACTCAAGTTAATTGGGACGAATTGAAAGACGATGAGCCGTTGAGTTTAAAATCATTAGTTTCAAGCGACGAGGAATCTAAGACCCATACTTTGAACATAAGTATTCTCAATTCGTCCCTCAATGGCGATGATAATGCCATTGCGCTGAATAACATGTTTAGAGCGTCGATTGATTTAAAGACATTAGTAAGCGAAGAAGGGGATGATAATCACGATGATGATAGCTTGGCGATATATGATACGGCTGATTACACATTACCAGTTATAAGTAGCCCATTCGATTGCAAATTTAGCATTAGTCCAAGATATAGAAATGAGGATACGGCTGATATGCCGTGTCCATTTATTCTTTCACCCGATTCTGAAGATTCAAGTTCCCATGACAAGGTGAGTAATTATTCGATGCCAATTTCTACAAGGTTATGGATGGGAAAGCTATCGTTAGTGGATAATCTTGCTCAAACAGATAAAGACAACAAGCTTCAAATTGAAGATGCAAAGTTTAGTATTAAATCCAAAAATTCCGAACTTGTTGTCGAAACAGTGGGCTTGGAGACGATGAGCAAGAATAACATAACTCAGCTATTTACTACTAGAAGTAAAAACGGATTTTCTCATCGAAATGTGATGGTTAATGCTTCAGTCAATATTAAATGGAAGCGAGAAGACAACGACAGTATAAATGAATTCAAAAGCATCGAATGGCAGATAGTGTTACCATTATCTGACCCACGAGTATTGTTAGCATTGGAGTTCGAAGAGCCCAACATGGCCAAATTTAAATATATCATTGAAAACCCTACCCCCAGAATCTTCATGTTCACCACCCAATTGAGCACTGACGAGATCAATGACGACATCGAATGGCAATTCGACGACGACAGAAACATCGTGCCATTGAGGCAGTCCGCATTTCCCGTATTACCTTTCAACAGAAATATCGTTGAGTTCTACGCCAAGCTCACCAATAACACGAGCCAACGCCTCATCGCACTCCCACAATTCAAAGTCTACGATATCCACTACAAAGTCACATTGCCCACGCTTGCCGTATGCGAAAACGTCGTGGTCAAAAATAACAATTCACTTTACTGGCAGCTCAACGACCACGCCTCGGCTTCATCTTCTCACTAAACATATATTCATATATAGATTTGTATACACTGCATTCAGCACTCTAATTGACGTTCAACAATTCAACGTCGAAGAGTAAAGTAGCATTAGGTGGGATCAAACCTGGGAATCCTCTGTCGCCGTAAGCTTCGTGGCCTGGAATCGTCAACTTAGCACGAGATCCAACCGACAACTTAGGGATACCAGTGTCCCATCCAACGATCACTTGGCCAACACCAATTGTACATTGGAATGGCTTACCTCTGTCACGAGAAGAGTCAAACTTCTTACCGTTTTCTAAGGTACCGGTGTAGTGAATGGTGACTAAATCACCTGGCTTTGGGAAGGTCTTTCCATCACCTTCTTGCAAAATTTCAACTTGAGTAGTAGCAGGAGCGGACATTTTTAACGAATTGGAGAAAGATCTAGCTTGATTTAAATAAGTCTTAGAAAATCTGGTGTTAATTTTAGGATAATCAACGGTTTTCTTGATAAAATTTAAACTAGAAGGACGACAAACAAACATTTAAAGGATCAATTGCCGTTGACGAAGGAATGTCGGCAAGGAGAAAGCAAGATTTATGAGGTTTGACTATATACAGTACGCTAACAAAAAAAGAATTCTTTGAATGATAACAAAGGGACTATCAAATAGCAAGTAGATAACCGTTAATACTGCTAAAGGACAGGTGTTATGGATAAATAAGGGAATACCATGGGATCAAGTGATGTAAAAGTTGAGATTGAGCGTACTTCTACGGGAGGAACGTTTACAAATTACGACATAATTAAAGGCACAGTCCGGTTGATAGTGACTAATTCGATTACGCTTAATTATATCCAGGTGAAGCTAGAGGGGGTTTCGAAATCACAGCTCAGTATTCCTCGGGAACGACGGGACAATGGTAGACGTGATAGGGGAAGAAGAGATCGAGATAAGAAGGAAAAGTTGCTTCAGGATGTGCACAAAGCGTTGTATGATACGGTGATTGTTTTTCCGCCAGACAATGTTAGACAGGTTTCGCAAGCGAAAGACTTCACATTGACACCGGGAAATTACAGCTACCCGTTTGAATTCAAGCTTCCATTGAACAATTCGTGTGTGCAGCTCCAAGGGATCACGAACAAGGTGCTGTTCAACAAGAAAAATTTTGATTTGATCATCAACAATGGGAACTTCAATGCCAATACGATCAAGAATATGGCCCAGCAGTATAACCAGCCGGCGAAAGGAGGGGCTGCATCGCAAAAACAACGCGATTACCATATTGTGAGCCAGCTCCCACCGTCGTTGAGTGGGTTGGGCGAGTTTGCTAGTATCAAGTACTACGTGAAGGTGACATGCAAGCGTTCCTCATTTTTAAAGACAAATTTGCGGTCTGTCGACCCGTTCATATTTTTGCCGTTGGATTTGGATAGCCATAACCAGCCATTGGTCCACGGGGGAGATTATGAAGAATATAGAGAAGTTTTTGTAAGGAAAGAAATGATGTTTTCCGGTAGAATTCCGGAGATTGTGGGGCTTGTTGTGCCTCCAGAGAAGAAACCACTTCCACAAGCTCCTTCGGCATCGGCCTCGACATCTAGAAAAGGGTTTTTGCTGCGGTTCATGAACACTCCGTCCGCTGCGCCCTCTGGTTCATCTGGCTCACTGGCGACCCGCAAGAACAACGACCTTGTGGGTGTAGAGTCGAAAGATGTTCCATTTTCGTTTGAAGTGAGGTTCAGGCACCCGGCGTTTTTGATTCCCACCAAGGCCCCATCGTTCAAGTTGTATTTCGTTTCGAACCTAAAGCCATCACGGTACTCGTTGGCGCAATACGGAAAACCCGATGAAAGTAACGGACTTGGTGTCATATATTTACAGAAGTTAATAATTGAACTAACCTCCACAACAGTCATATCGGTGCTAGAAACCGATGGTTCAGTCCTGGACATTCACAAGGCCAAACACGTCGACAACATCAACATATGCAACAACGCATACCAGAACCTAAAGTTCGACTTGAAGAATTGCAGACGTCTGAAGTCGTCGTCCGCCACCAGCGCCAATGCCACGCTCAGAGATGTGTACGAGCTCGAGATTCCCAGAAAGTACTACGACAACTGCGTGTTGCCCGACTACTTGTCGCCGTCCTTCAAGACATGCAACATTTCTCGTTCGTACCGACTCTCCATCGTGGCCGCCATTTCGTGCGAGAAGGTATCGGACCCCACCAACGCCAGCGAAGTCGAACGTAAGGTGCAATACGTCGACCTCCAATGCCCCGATATCAAGGTATTGAGTGGCTTAAATATGACCAGCACCCTCCACTCCAATGCGTCGGGTACCAGCTTGCCCAGCAAGACAAACGGATCTCCAAGACCCTCATACCCATTCTCGGGAGACGAAAAAACCCAAGGTTCCTTCTCATCAGAAGTAACCCCCACTCTCCCCCAGAGACCCGTGTTCCCACCCGAAAAGCGCAAGCAATCCGCCGTCTCCGACGTGGCTTCCTACGATGACAATTCATCTGACCCCCAGCCGTTGCCCACTTACGATGATGTTGTCAGAGAAAGCTCCTACCAGGACAATAGCGAACATTTGCGAGCAAGACGCCGCTACCAGCAACACGAACAGTACTACAATAACCTAGACGATACCTAAATGTCTGGCCGGTTTCTGGTCGGCGTCTTGTCGATGCCTCACCTACACCATGTCTACACGTCGTCCACACCTATCCTATTTATTCCTCTACTATACTATATCATGATTATATAATATATAGATGTCGTGCGTTTCACAAAACTTGTCGGGACGAAATTTCACGGCCAGTGAAAAATTGTTCTCAAATCCACTAGTAGACATATTTAGAGGCAATTCTATTCATCTATTTATTCTATTACATTTAATCGATAAACGCATATAAAATGTCCGGAATGGATAACACTACCAACTTCTTTGCTAGGAATAGAACAGCTATTGCGCTTACCGCTTTAGCGGGAGTTTCCGCCGCTGGAGCTTACTACTATTACAGTCAGCAACAATTAGGAACGAGTGATTCACAATCAGACTCGAGCTCGAAAAAAAAGAAGAAGAAGTCTAAGAAGAAGGCTAAGAATGGTGAAGGTGAATCTGGAGCATCTTCCAGTGATAGCACTGAAAAGAGCGTGAGCTCGGGTGAAAAGTTGTACCCAGTTGATGCGAAGGGAGTTCCACAGATCGGGGACGACGCCGTCGCTAAATTGTCGGAAAAAGAAAAAGATGAGTGGGCAATTGCGTTGAAGGAGGACGGTAACACCGAATTCAAGAACAAGAAGTACGACGAAGCGATTGTATACTACTCGGCAGCATTAAAGTTGAAAACTGATCCGGTATTTTTTTCCAACAGATCTGCTTGTTACGCCGCGTTAAACGACCATGAGAACGTCATCAAGGACACCACCGAGGCGATCAAGATAAAACCAGACTACACTAAGTGTGTGTTGCGTCGTGCAACCTCGTATGAAATTTTGGAAAAGTACACCGATGCTATGTTTGACTTGACTGCATTGACTATCTACGGTGGTTTCAGCAACAAGTCGGTCGAACAAGTTTTAGAAAGAGTGTTGAAGAAGCATTCTGTTAAGATTGTCGAAGCAAACTTGAAGAACAGAACCCTTGAATTGCCATCGGCATCCACCATCGGTTCTTTCTTCGGTGCTTTCGTCCCAGAAACTAATCCTGAAGATTTAAGCGAATCATCTGAAGGTGCTGACAAGTTCTTGTTCGACGCTTTAGCTAACATTAACTCCAACACCCAAGAAGGTTACGAAAAGGCCGACACTTTGTTCAATCAAGCTGTTGAAGCGTACAATGTTGAGGAATTGACCAACAAGTCTGATGCCGCTGCTAAGGCTTCAATTGCTTTAGAATACTCTGCTGCCATCAAATTCTTGAAGAATGACCCTACTTCTGCTGCTTCTGATATCGCCAAGGCCATGGCTTTAAAACCAAGACCAAGAACTTACATTTTTAGAGCTTTAATCAATGCTGATAAGGCCTCTTTTGCTGAAGCCATTAGTGACTTCGAAGAAGCCAAGCGTATCAATCCTAAGTTCCCTGATACTTTCTACCACTTAGGTCAATTATACTATCTTACCGGAGACTTGCAAAAGGCTGAAGAAAACTTCACCTTAGCTAAGGACTTGAATCCAAATAATGTTTACGCTCATATCCAATTAGCCTGTATCACTTACAAGAATGGTGATATTAAGGCCGCTGAAGACAAATTTACTGAAGCCAAGTTGAAGTTCCCTACTTCTCCAGAAATTCCAAATTACTATGGTGAAATCTTAGCTGATCGTGGTGACATTCAAGCTGCATGTAAGCAATTTGATACTGCCGCTAGATTGCAAACTGCTTTACCAACTTACTCGGTTGGTGCTTTACCATTGATTAATAAGGCTACTTTGATTTCCAGAGAAAGCTTAGAAAGAATGGATGAATCTGAAAAATTATTAACTGATGCTTGTGAATTGGATCCAAAGTCTGAATTGGCGAGAATTTCCTTAGCTCAAATCAAATTACAAAAGGAACAAGTTGATGAAGCTATTGTCTTATTCGAAGAGTCTTCAAACTTAGCTAGAACCATTGAAGAAAAGGTTCAAGCCACCTCGTTTGCTGAAGCTACTAAGATGCAAAAGAGAATCAAGAATGATCCAATCTTAACCAAAAAGATTGAAGAAGTTATGAGAAAATCAATGATGTAAAATTATTAATTTAACTTATGTCAACCTTAAAAATTGCTTATCTTTCGAAATTATACTGACCTATAAACTGTTCAGAATTCGATACTCTCTTGTAAATTCATAATCCAATCGGTTTGATTTTTATGATTTATATGTATATAACCTTTTCTTATATTATTATCTAAGTATTATAAAATTTATAAATACTTTTTACTACCTTGTAGATATTTGTGGCTAAAGTTGCGAGCACTATTTATACATCAACATCATATTTACAATTGTTAAGACTTCGAGCTGATTAAATTACTAGTGTTACTTGTTGTTTGATATATTGAAAGGTACCAATGAGTGATAAAAATTGCCCTAGTGTTAGTTAAAATTAAGAATATTAATGAAATCAATATTAAGGTCCATCGTGGGATCTCCGAAACAAAGTCATTACGATCCAAAGTTGAACTTACTGTTTGACTTATCATATATAACTCCTCAAATAATTGTTTGTTCAGGTCCAGTTACCAATTATTTACAAACATTCTACAGGCACCCCGTTGAAGACTTAGTCAGATTTTTGACTGCAAACCACAATTCTCATTGGCATATATGGAACCTAAGAGGAGAGGAACCAGGGTATGAAAATAAGGACGTTAGGTCTAAAGTTAGTCATTTTCCGTTTCCTGATCATCAACCGCCCACTATAGGAATACTTATCGAGAGTATTAAAGAAATAGATACATTTTTAAGCCAGTCCACTAAGAATGTTGCAGTTCTTCATTGTAAATCAGGTAAAGGAAGGTCAGGTACCATTTGCTGTTCATATTTGATTTATAAGAGCCTAAATTTACAACTAAAAATATGCCCACTTGAAGCAATAGAATTCTATACTCAGAAGAGAATGAGGCCCAGTGCTGGAGATGGGGTGTCAATACTATCTCAAAGACGATACCTTGAGTACTGGTTTGAATACTTAAATATTGCACCCGAATTGAAAGAGATATATCATGGGTTCACGAAAAATGAATCAATGTTTGATATGAAGAAATCTTGCATTACAATGATAAGAATAAATAATCTTAAACCCTCAGATGATTTTAAAACCAGCTGTTTAGATTTAGACTTAATCCTCGAAACCTACGTGAAACGGCAAGATTACCCCAATGGAGTCCAAATTAAGCATGTGTACCAAGTTAATTCTTCGGACATACGAAAACAAAATATGAATAATGTCATTATTGTTCCTGGAAAGCCAATATACATTTCTGACTTGAAGGATGTAAGAATATCAGTCAAGCATTGGTGTTTCTCTTGGTTTAATATATTTTTCGAAACTTTGCATTCGAATAGTACGAATATATTTGCCATTGATTCCATACTGGACAACACACAATTCATCAAAGGGCAATATAAATTAGTGTGGGAAAACTTTGACGGATTTAAGGGAACTCGTCAAAAAGGTATGAAATTGTTTGAAAGTTTGGATATATGCTGGAGATTGTACTATTAACAAGATTAATATACTATTTACTAAATATCATAAATATTTATATAATTTAACTTCGATAGTTAGTTTATCCACCACGCTTTTCGTTATCTACCTCGAGCCAAATTTCCTTCAACACATCTTCAACCATGCTCATGGCTTTTGAATTTTCATCCAACTTGATTATATTACCGGATTTTCCTAGCGTATAAGGCTTCGCTAACCTAATTTCATCGAATAGTATGATATCAGACCCTTGCCATTTAACATTATCGGCTCCGTACAACTTGAAAAACTTCTCAAAGATCTTAATTGCAATTGGTGATGCCTTTGGATTATTAATTAATAGACTATTCTTATAGTTTTTAACCGAATCGTTCAAATTAGCTTCAATCTCATTTATTGGAACCCTTGTTACATTTGTGTTGTTCTTATTATGTGGGTTTTGATTCTTTTTAGGAAATGGAGGTAATACCTGGATAGTCTTGATAAATGCTGTATTGATGAATCTGAAAGTCTCTGGCTTTACATTATTCTTACCACTACCAGTTTTCAATGCTAGAAGTTCATTGGATGGGGAGTATGCATATATGGTACCTGTAATTGATTGGTCTAAAAGTGTAGTCACCTTGACTTTCAAGTTTATGATTTGATCTAAATTATTCATGTGTAATGCAAATGTAATATTATTGATTCAAAATAAGAACAAACGGGGAATCAAAACAAAATAAAAATATTTTATGTAAAATGATGTAATGCTGGTTTGATTAGTTATCAAAATAATCCATATATCTGTCCGCTAGAGGTTGTTGTCCCAATATCTACTAATGCTTATAACTATTAGTATCTTGAAAAATTTTGATCCATAAATCCGGTCACGTGAGTTTATTGAATTGATAGATTATGTTTGCCCATGTAAATGCACAAAGAATGGTAAAACTAACATACTATTGGTCGTCTCGTGTGAGTTTGCCGTCTAGTGCTAGCTAATCAATGACTATGTATTGGTATTTTGAAAAAGTTGGCCATATATTCCATCGCAAGTGAAGAATAATCAAAAGGGTCATGTCCTGTATATAAATACTCATATCGGATATCAAAGATAATTAGTACCATACAAAATACCTAGGAAAGTACCCAATACGGTCATAATCCTTATTCAAGATGGCTATGCAAGATGAACTTATTCTGATTGACCAGCTCGAGGACCAGCTTATTGATAATCCGGATGCATCCACGAAAAAGGAGTTGTACGATACATCGCTAGATGAAACATTTCAGAAGAAGTTGAATGCAAGAGCTGAACAGATCGCCAGTCAGAATAATGGTGAAGATAACGAAAATGATGCTCAAGGGAGGTCTATCGCGAACAATTACCTGTTTCTAGTCACGAAGACGCATCTAGCTTATGAATATCGTGACTATGGGAGCTTGGAGAATGAATTGAGTGAATGGTTTGCATTCAATGATTTCAGTGTGTTAGGAGGATTGCAGCGAATCCTGGAGACGTATAATACTCAGAAATATCGCCTAGCTATCAGTGATATAGAATTGATGGAGCAATGTATTTCGAATGTTGAATTTCAAGATGGAGAAACATTAGCGTTATTGGTTTACTTTGCACTCGGAAAATATGGGCATTGCAAGGACAAGGAAAAACAAGTACATTCTATTAATATCAACTGCAAGGTGTTATTTGAAATGGGATTATTTGAGAAATTGACTCTGATATTACAAACATTCATTGCTGGAAGAATAGAGTCTGATTCCAAAAATGTGTATCACTTCACATTGTCAAAAAATTTGGAATCCAGTTATTTCAAAGCATTGACATTATTTTATTTCATGATAAATGTGATACTTGAGGAAGGCAATATCGTTAATTTGAGGAAGTTACGTGAATCCCTTGCAAAATCTGATATACTTTCTGATTTTATTCAATTTATCGAGCACTGGAAATGGAACCATAATAGGTCGTATAGGGCCCGGTATTTATTCATGATAGTGTGGAAATTGATTCTAATAGAAATGGGAGATAGCTCCCATTTATCTAAGGTAAATGACTTTTTGATTGATATGCATGGAATAGTAAATAAAAGAGGTAAGGATATACCATCAAATAAGCTAACTTGTTCTCCTTTAGATTACTTCACGTTCAGAGAAGACTTGACGGATAGGTTTCCGTTGTATAAAGATGATGAAACAAAGCTGCTTTCAAAAAGAGATATATTTGAATTCAGTGCCCTCAAAGAAGCCTTAGATGAAGATAATAAATCAATCGATAACGAATACCAGTATTTCATGTCCATGAATAGTCATTCCAATTCGTTGTCAAACTTACTTGAAAACCCAAGACCCAATAAATCGCATACAATTCTCAGTCAGTTACCTGCGCAGACGGTACATATTGCAACACCAGTTCCATCCCCACCTTCAGCTCCATCAGATTACATGTCTGGTGGTGAAAAAATACGGAAACTGTATCAAACTAATCAGGGCATGCCATTCATTTATCCAAAAACGAATGAAGCAGAAGTTCCCTACGCTATAAAAGAGGCCAGTGATATCTTGAAGAATTCGGTCTATGAAAGTTACTCAAATAAACAACTATGGAATGAAAGACAGAAATTCATGATCCAAGAAAGAGGTTTTGTCGATGAATATGATGAAGATCAGTCCTATCAATTCGACGAATTTGAATATAATGATGGCTTATATGAAAAATACCCAGAGAGAAAAGATGAGATTCATTCTCTCTTGAGAGTTGAATCCTTCTATAAAAAGAATCTTAGTCGATTTCATTCGTTAGTTCTGATACTAATTGAAACTATGAAGTCGAATAAGCTAGATTACAACTTGAATTTTGCTGAATGGGAATTAAATCCGGAAAGTTCCCACTTCAATAATGGTAAAAATGTCGACATGAAATCTAAGGCCAAAATTGATTTTGTCTTGATGCAGCAACTAGAAGTGGTTAATATTAAAGAGATCACATTAAAGGCTACGAGTAGTATAATAGATCTCTTGCTCAAATGGTTTAAAACCAATCATGTTTTGAAATATTACTATTTTTCATCTATATTATTTGATGATCAATATTTCAATGTATTGTTTGAATACATGACTAGAGCCTTCAATAATAGTGACCTTCAAGAATTCTATAATAATAAGGATGGAAAAGATGACCATGATAACGTTGTCGAATATGAAATATTGATAAACCAAAACCAACTAATGAATCCACAAATTAAATTGCCCAGATTTGAGTTTTTCAATAACTGCTCCAAAGACTATCCAAAAGATCATAAATACGAATTCATAAACAAGACATCGATACAGAAGTTACCCAATGAAATTGATTCCAATAATATTAGTAACATAACCATCAAAAGATTCAACGAAAACTTCTGCTTTATTTTGGTGAATTTGCTTAACATCACCAACAAAATCTTGATCAAAAATCTTACACAGAGAATCTTCACCTTAAATGAATTGAAACCCACTGAACTATTCAAAATCGTCTTGCTTAATTATGATAACAAATTTATCAATAAGCCGATTCTAAAAATATTGAAAAAATTAATACCATATCAAGGAAGGAAATGGAAGTCGATTAATATGGATTTAATTTCCAAAATTTACCTTAATTGCAGACTAGCACTCAGAGATAACTGGTTAAGTGGAAAGGATTTAGAGAATGATTTCAATAACTCATTTGATCAAGAAATTGCTTTACGAGCATTATTACAATTTTACAATATCAAAAATTATCCCCTTCAAATGGAAAGTCTTGGTTACCAAATATCGACAGTAGACATACCGAATATTACCTTAGATGACAATTTGGAGAATTTTGATGTATGATTCTTATAGGCAACAGTGAAAACCATATTATAGTGTGTAATTGACATAAATATATAGTACTAGTAGTGTTATTACCATTTTGAAAAGTTTTGACAATTTTCGACTTCCGATACTTTGGAATGCTTGACAAACCTTTAGAAAGAGCAATACATTAGATAAATACAATATAATAATAAAACAAAATGGTTAAATTAACTCAAATTGACGACGAGTCTGCTACTAGATTTGATCAAGGTCCAGCAGCTACCCACGCAGCAAAAGAAGAAACTTTCAGTGATAGTGAAGGTTCCGATTCTGATTCCGACATAGATGACGATTTTGACTTTGAAAGTGAAACTCTTCTTGATAGAATTGTTGCATTGAAAGATGTTATTCCACCACAACAAAGAACTCAAATTGTTTCTGCCGGTGAGACTATCAAAGATACATTATATTCTGGTTTCAGCAAATCTGGTAACTTATTGTGGACCTTGACATCTTCCGCTTTATTGCTTGGTGTTCCATTATCTTTAGCCATCTTAGCCGAAACACAGTTACAAGAAATGGAAAAAGAAATGTCTTTACAACAATCAGCACAAGATGTGTTAGCCCCAGGTTCTGAAGAAGCTTTCAAGAACACTGAAAAGCCAGCCACTGCCTAATCAAAGATTATTCAAACACCTTGTATATAAAGAATTGAAACTTCTCTATCATATTTTTATTCCTTCATTATTCATTCGTTATTTATGGATTATCCAATGAATTATATACTTCGAAATGTACAAAAATATACTATGTTGATGCAGTAGATTCAATTAAGAGCAAGGATAACTATTAATTTAACCTAAATAAATAACAAATGGATTAGGCTTCTAAGCTCTCTTATGCTTTATAGTTAAAGCATAGATATCTAAATAGGAAGTGATTTCACTAATAATTTCAGTGATAAAAAACGCATGGATGCCTAGGGTGACTCCACAGCCTAACCAGCTGACAGCACCTAATACCTTGTAGTAGTCGTAGCCATAAACACTAATCAAGACCTTAGCCAAAAACAACTGTGCGAGTGGCATGAACATTGGATATTGAACCATTGGGAAAGATTGCAATGTCAAGTGAGCCAAAATAATTCTACCGACGGAAAATGCAATAGAACAACCAATGGAAATGACCAATGGAAAGCCAAATTGCGAAATAACTTCTGGATATAATATGACAAACAAAACAATGGTAGCATAATACCCAAAGAATGGTATCAAACCTTTGTATGCTTCCAGGGTAACAGTCTTCGCCTTTGACGATTCCTCAGCATGTTCCGAGGCGTACTTCTTGTTGACGTTAGCCATGGCTGACGAAATATTAAAGTACAACGAACCCAAGCCAAGAACTACAATGATACTCGAGGTATCGAGAACATAATGGTCGCTATAGCCAATAGAGCTCAAGTCGAGTTCAAGCAACTTGATCGACCACAACTCACGCCCAAAGATTCCCGTCAAGATAAAGCACGCGCAAATCATCAAAATACCTTCGACTGGTCCACTGAACTCCGACAAGTACAAAGTGTGGGTGTGGTATTCTTCCCAGGTCGAAGTGTAGAAATTGCATACAGATGCAAACTGCGCGATAAGAAACAACCAACTGTACCCCAAATTGAACACCGATCCAAATACAATCGTGCCTAACGTGGTATTGATGGCGTCCACAGAATGATCAAACAACTCTCCCAATGGCCCACTTTGCCCTGTTCTTCTCGCATGGCACCCGTCACAACCGTCAAACGTCTGATACATGAACAACCCAAACGCATAGAAGAAGTAGCACCATCTAGGCGACGCTTCATCCAAAAACGGATCATAGTAAAACACACACAACAAGTTTAATAAAATAAACCCTAAGCCAAGCAATGTCACCGCGTTGGGCGCCATTGAAAGTGGAAAGATCTCCACAAAGGAGTTCCACCATTTTTTCAAGATAAACTTCGAAATAATTGAATGATCCTCCGAAGAATACTTGTAGAGTTTCAAATTCTCTAATTTGTTTGCATCAATGAAAAGTCCCATGTTCTAATACGCACACAACCTGTTTTGACTCCAATTGACGCCAGCTCTTCCTTTTGTTGCTTTATATATTCTGACTCTATACGTATCGTGAAAAAATCGATATTCAAGATCGCCGCACGTGCAAATGATTTTTCACGTGATCTACGAGAATATTTTCGAAGACTACACGGGTTCGACTTTCGTCTGCGCGTATTAGATTTTTTTTCCATCTCCCCACTTTCCAGGCAACCTCTATTATACCGATTCAGGATTAATACCCATCTATTCCCGTCACTATCATGAAAAATGATTGTCAGACTTCTTTGTAATAAGGGACCGTCACATTTTCTATTAAATCTTCCACATACTCAGCCAAGAACTCACGAAACCTCTGAGCAGCTATGCGGCTGGCCTATTGTTCGTAAAATTATTATGTAACTACGTACCATTGTTTGATTAGTCGTCGTCATGACTTTATTTACACCGTGTCGGGAAATAGTGGGTCAATCCACCCATCTCGTATGTATGGTATAAGCCAGCTAAAGGGTCTATGCAAGACGCAGTATGTACGGTCTGGCCCATGACCAAATCTCAGGTGTGTTTTACCATGAAGGCATGATAAAGCATATCTGCATTCTATCCGATGTACGGTCCTACTGCAGCATATATGTACGGACATAAATTCATGACTGGCATTGGCGGATTAATAAGTCAATTCAGGGAATTGACAAGCGATGCACGAAGCATTGAGTCATTAGTCGATGTTCGTTATCAGCCTTGAAGCGTACCTCGACGTAAATGTGGAACCAGTACCGGTTATGGTCGGTGATACCTACACATGTATAAATAGACAAGGTATTCCTTGTTAGGGAATTTGATTATTTCATAACAACAATACTTGTGTACACAACAATTACACAATTGATTTCAAATAATTGTTTTTAATATTAAATAATTTTTTTAAACGTATACAGATAATACTACATTATACAAACTAATATGTCGATGCAATCAGCAGAATCTTTTGATCCAGATAATTACAAGAGACAAAACGGCGGTCCAAGTCAATTGAGACAGGATAATTATGAGGCCGAACCGCAGTTTCAAAAACCTGCTCCAGTAGTGAACCACGAACCAGCAGTGAAGCCAGAAATGGTTATGAAAAATTTTGCCAAAAAATATGAAACCCCAAAGGCCAGTGGATACCAATCGTTTATCAGTGGGCTTGGGTCGATGTTTGGTGCATGTGGGGCTTATTGTTGTCTTTGTACCAACCCATATAAGGAAGTGCAACAAGGTGAAGTTGGTTTAGTGCAAACATTCGGTGCTTTATCGAGAACTGTTGAACCAGGTCTTACCTACGTGAACACTTGGTCCGAGAAGTTGACCAGAGTGAATATTAAGGTGATCATTCGTGAAATACCTGCACAACGTTGTTTCACTAAAGATAATGTGAGTGTGGTAATTACGTCCGTGGTGTACTATAACATCATTGACCCACAAAAGGCCATTTATTCGATTTCGGACATCCACAATGCCATCATTGAAAGAACCCAGACAACTTTGAGAGATGTAATTGGGTGCAGAGTGTTACAAGACGTGGTTGAAAAGAGAGAAGAGATTGCTGAATCGATCGAGGGTGTTATTGCCAAGACTGCATTCGATTGGGGTGTCAACATTGAATCTATTTTGATCAAGGACTTGCAATTACAAGAAAAGGTTCAAGCTTCGTTATCCATGGCTGCGGAAGCCAAGAGAATTGGTGAAGGTAAGATCATCAATGCTAAGGCTGAAGTTGAAAGTGCCAAGTTAATGAGAAAGGCAGCTGATATATTGGCATCGAAGCCAGCTATGCAAATTAGATATTTAGATGCTATGCAAAACATGGCCAAGTCGCCAGGTTCAAGAGTTATTTTCATGCCATCCGCTCAAGAAATTGAAAAGATGGCCGGTTCCAATGTGTCAAACGGAGCTGGTGAAATTACAAATGCTAGAAACTTAGAAGAAGACGTCGATTGGACATCGAATAACCCAACTGGGTCGGCTCCTCGTACTCAAAGACAACAGCATGTTGACACTTTGGCATTGCAAGAGGCTATGAGAGAAGATTAATTTTAATTCATCAGTGCATTGATTATAGTTCTACAATTATAGTTCTACATTACCTATTTTTTCATTGTTAATTTATTTGTGTGTTAATTTATTCATTTGTCATTCATTTATTCATAGTAATTTAATTATCATATCTATTCCAATATCGCCTCTTATATTCTCGAATATCATCTGGGGTAATGTTACTCTTGATTAGATTTTTCAACTTTTCTAGCAACTGATTTTTATCCCCCTTTTCGTTTGTTTTATAGTTAATTATATTTGTATTAAAGCCAGATTCTCGTGTAGATCTCATAGGTTCATTGATTCTATTCGTTCCGGAAAATATATTCGTCTCCTCGGGCAGTATATTCGTCTCCTCGGGCAGTATATTCGTCTCCTCGGGCAGTATATTCGTCTCCTCAGGCAGTATATTCGTCTCTTCTTGACTATCGTCTTGGCTTGTTGTAATGCTCCGAGAAATGTCATTTGGGTCACCTCGTCTCTCTCTAAATTGCAAAAGTTTCGAATAAAATTGTACATTATTAGGTTCCTCATCTTCAACATGCTCTTTCTCCCTCATTTTCAAAAGTTCTTCTTTTTGTCTCTTGTAATCCTCACTTTCAAACACCACGGCATCTTTGTTTCCTTCTATTTGTTTGCTGTTGTATTCTTGTCTTGATAGTATGCGATCTTTTTCTCGTTGCTTTTTCGAATCTAACAACTTATTGATATATTTCAGTCCTTCGACTCTCTTTCTCGGTAGATTTTTAGAATCTGGCTCCTCTACCTCGGATATTATTTCAACCATGTCTGTCTTATTATCATCCGCTAATTGCTTCGCTATCTTCTGTGATTTGGCTTGGATAGATTTTTCAAAATTCATTTCTTCCGTTTCTGAATCACTACTGCTCCCATTTTCGCCATTTTTAAACCCAAATCCACTGGCTCGTGCTTTCTTTATGACCGGTTTATTACCTGGTGCTTTTCTTTTCAAATTGATATTCATACTGTCCAATCTCTAAATTATATCATTTAAGTGAGCATTCTCTAATATAATTTTACATGCGCACATATTTGATGCTAGATGTTAAAATTAGTTCATTATCGACAATTGTATTTATATCAATCCACGGGTTTTCTACCATTAAAAACCTACAATCACCCTTCTAGTCTGAATATTTTGTTCGATAGTAAAAATTGAATATTATGAATGGTTCAGGTTTTGATTGGCTAAACATAGCATCAACTAGTAATAGTGGATCAAACTCTCCGGCACCGCCCGTCTCGTTTGGGTTTAACAGCAACAGTGATCTTAATTCCAGAAATAATGATGGGCCGTTTGATAGATCGAATAATGGTAATTCATACAAGTATTCCAATGCACTGGCGGATCAGTTGTCTTATTCGTCACCGTCGTATCCCAATAATCAGGGCAATATTGGAAAATATGAGGATGATGAAGCTAGTATACCACTCTCGTTAACTGCTCAGGAATTAACGTTGGAAGAATCTAAAACATATATGAGATGGTATAGTGATATACTAGCTCGAACAAATTCGAGGACAGTATCAATGAATGATGTGTTCAGTTTTTTACATAACTTTAAGATTTCGAATTCGATAAAGGACAAATTACGAAAACTATTCAATAAGATATTACATTCTATAAACATTGGGGAATTTTTTGCATTACTAAGATTGATCTCGCATGCCTTGAATGGGTTGGAACCAAGTCGGAAGTTAATCAAAGTGCAAACTTCAGTACCCACACCCCCTTCAATTTTAAGTAAGAAAAGACAAAGTGACGATGATGAAAGCAGCGATAACGATAACGATAATGATTCTTTACGACCAGAAGAACAAGATGAAAGCAAGCCGTTAGATTTAGACAGTTTTACCCAATTCATGTTGACAGGTGAGAGGCCAGGAGAGGTCAATCATAAAAAGAAGAAATCGAAGAAGGCAAAGTCAGTTAAATTTTCGGATCAAATTGTAACCGATATCCACGATTCGGTGATACTAAACTCACCAATTCCTTCTCCTCAACCTCAACAGATCGATTATTCGTTGCCAATGGATCAATTGTTAGGTAGAATCAACCAATCACAATCGGGGCAGCAGCCTGCCCCGCAAAACGATGAAGAGGAACGTGAAATTTTGAAAGACATGGAATCCCAAATAAATCATTTTCAAAATTTACATTCCGTCGATACTGCATCGATAGATGGTGTTCCGGCAAATATTCATTTCCACGATGGCTACAGTCAGGATAACTTATTGGCACCTAACAATACAGGCCCAGCACAGATGGCTAGATTTTTCAGCCCATCGCCTCAACCTGACCAACAGCAACTGCGTGAATATTTGAAGCCCAATATGACTGGACCTGCGCAGATAGCTAGATATTTGAGCCCGTCTCCCCAGCCAGATCAGCAAAATCAACAGCAGCAGGCATATTTAAAGCCTAATATGACTGGGCCTGCCCAAATATCTCAAATGTATAATAGGAACTCCATTGATAATAGAAATGATGAAGCTACTTCACCAATGCCGCATGTTTCAGATCCTAGCGATATGGCCAAGTTATTTGCTCCAGACAGCTCGGATACTGAATCGACACCTAAGATATCATTACAATCATTCACAAACCAAATGACAGGCAATACATTATCTAACACGCTTCAAAACTCGCGGGTTGCAGAGAATGGATCGCCATCAAAAATAGGTACATCGTATAATAACCGATCGTTACCTCCACCTCCTGTCCCAAACAATAGAAGATCAAGATCAGTATCTTCCCCAACACCAAGAAATAGTTCCCCTGCATTTCAGCTGTCTACCAATAATGATACGAATTATACCACCAACCATCTAGGCACCGTGAACAACTATTCGGCACCACTTCCACCTGTTCCCCCAAGATCTCCTCCATCAAATAGCACAACTAACGGGACGAATAGCAAGAGACCAGTACCTCCCCCACCTCCTCCATCGAGGAAAAGAAACACATCGACAGGTATGAACAATATGGCATCCAGCTCTCCTCCCCCTCCATTACCACCCAAGGTGTCTTTGAACGGTCAGATACAAGAAGACGAGGCTTCAGGAATGTATGCCAATAACTCCAATAATGATAGCACCGCCAATATATTAGACGATTTAAAAGCATTGCAGGAGGAAGTTGATAAAATTAGAAACATGACTGGTGGGTTCTAGTCATCTCTTGTTTCTAGTATACTATTATAAACTATATAGAATGTCACATACACGCTAGTACATTTTCAATCAGTTTTTCTCAATGTATAAGATGTAGCAAAGTACGGCCGACCTAACAAGCACTAATAGCATCTACCAAATATTTGTTCTTGAAACTTAGGGTCTAGAATTACTAATCTCTGTGGTATAATTACAGTACCAAAAAATGGAATAGGCCTTGCCTTTTGGGTGAAGACATTAGTACATATGTTAATCTTACATCACCAATTTTTATTTTTCATTCCTTCAAATATCAATAAATTTTGAGACAAGATTAGACAACAAACGGATGCCTGCTTTTATGATGGTGAGAAATTTACATCTTGCTTCTATTAGCTACAGGAAATAAGAGAGACGTATATTATACTTCAATTAAAACCCTACTTCGTTGTAGTTGTAGTTTTCGTATCGTGCGACTCGAAACTCATTTCAGCAAGCTTAACCTCAGAGGAAGTATTTGCATCCTCTTCATCATTATGATCAGTATCAGTTTTATCATTAACTGCAACTTGCATTTCAGCACTTTGAGCACTTTCAGCATCTTCCTTTTTACTAGTAGACCTATTCACCCCAAATATGCTATCAAGTGACTCAAGGTCATCCTGTTTGCTTGCTTCGCTGCATGGGAACTTCGATAATCCAAAGTCAATTAAGGTAATTTTACCTGATTCTGAAACATGAATGTTGCTCCTCCGTATATCATTATGCGAGATTCTCAACAGATGGAGTTCCTTGAGCCTTAATCTAATAAGTTTATAAATCTTTTCCTCGTCCCACTTTTCCCTTGGTATTTCTGCTCCTAAATATTCAAATATATGCATTGGATGGTCAGTAAGCCCATTCCAATACCCTGAAGCAAAAAGCTTTGGAAAATTCGAAGCAAACTGTGATTTTGCGATTTCTTCATTAATTACAACTTCATTGAAGAACATATCATAGTAACTTTTTCTATCAGGAATACTAAAACATGTCAAATCATTCTGTCTCCATAACCGACTAGAGTAGTAGTACAATTTGACAAACACTGTGNATGGGAGCTGCACTGACAAACTAGGATAACATTTTGCAGAATCGGAAATTACGCGACAATATGTGTTGCCATACATTTTTTCCTGGATTTCATGGACGTTTTCCTTATCAGCTTCTTCAGTCATTGTATCAAATGATCTCCTTGAAGAGTCTCTTAGAGATTTAGGACGCACGTTAAGTAACGGGCCCAGCTTCTTGGCCGTGTGCGCTATATTAATCTCTCCTTTTAACCTGTTTTGAGTCTCAATTGCATCATCCTCTGTTTGGTAGAAAAAGCCTGCCATTGCCAACCTTAAGGTAATTCCATGTGCAACGGTTTCTGGTTCATTAATGATATAGTAGTCTACGGACATTTGGCCTTCTTCAATATCATACTTGAAAACCCCTGAAAATGATTGATGGTTCGACATTAAAACCCGATTTTTGCCACAGAGAAAAGCATCGTAAAATTAATATACTTAGAACTAAAGCAAATAACATGCCAGGGTTCCAATGCGTATCTTGATATAAGTATTCTGCTTGTTGATCCATTCGCCTAAAGTCTTCTATAGCTACTTTAAATTCCTCAAATCCTTGTGATAAATAGTAGTTTTCTGTTTTGTAATCACCTAACCCGAAACAGATTTCTGGAAAGCGTCCATCCTCTGATTCGTATTCAGCGAAATGGATAATATCAGGCTCTACAAATATATCTGTATTCAAACGTGGTCTTAAATATGAGGCGATTCCAAATCTATGATGTGGACCACAAATATCTCGGTAAAGGTCTTGGATTGGCCAGGATATTGTATTACAGTATTCTTGGATATGATCCTCCACATGTTGAGGATTTCCCAAAGGATAACGATATGAACGCAGTATGGGCCAGATAGAGAACGTTTGCCCCCTGATACTAGTTTCAAGAGGAACAAGATAGCTATATGCCTAATATATGTATACCTATGTTGTCTATTAGGATGTAAGGAAACTGGGTACTATAAGGTAATTACTTATACTTATAATCTGTATATTATATATATGTTCTAATAGACCAAATAGAACTTACTTACTTTATTCTTAGCTAACTAACTAACTTTAACTACCTATGATTAGTTCCTAATTTCCTTGATCTTTCTTCTGAGACTTCAGGAATAATCTACTCTATTTATACACCAACTTTTGCAACCATGATGTATAACTTTTGCAACACTATACATATACTTAAGTATATGTATATGCGATCTCTTACATAGGAATTAGAAGTGGCTTCACTAGCTCAGTTGGCAGAGCGTCAGTCTCATAGTTAATTAACTGTGTCATCTGAAGGTCGACAGTTCGAACCTGCCGTGGAGCATTTCTTTTTTTGGATGATTTTATTTTTATTACACAAAACGTGTTTTGTGGTTTTTGGAAATTGTCTTGTTTACATTTGGATGTATATACTCTTTAGCATACATAGTTAAAGATTAACATCACTAAGCATTGTATATAACCATATACACAAACAATAATTCAAATATTTGTACTCTCAGTCTTATTTAACTCAATAGTCACTTAAGGGAAAGTTTGAAATATTAAAAGGCTATTTAAATTCACACAGAAGTTTATCCTTTATCATCAGCATCAATCGCTCAAAAATCCATTAGTTATATCACATATGCTATACTTACATATTGAGATATAATGCCCCTTAATGATATAACGCCATCCAGCAATATACCGAAGCTGTCTAATGGTAAGAAGCGTTTTATGGACGCACAAGATGACGATAATACATTTTTACCACCGGCTTTAAGTTCATATAGCATAGCATTATTAAATGAAAGAACGAAACAGCTGCCCTCGCATATAACTGGGATCTATGAATTCGACTTTCCCAATAGTAAGTCGAAGAATAACTTGAAAAACAAACTATCAGTTCATTTTAGAGAATCAGATCCAATTCATACTATAGAAAAATCAAACACGCCACATTCAAGTCATAATAATAATTCAGCACCAATGGAACCTACTAATAACGCGAACAATAATAAAAGCTATAATGCCGGCCATAATGCCACGACAATTACTAATTCACATACGCAGAATCAAAGTAATGTTTCAGCTCACAACTCATTCAATTTGTCTACAAATAATTTCAGTTCACATACGCATAATACAACTTCAGAGTATAATGACGATTTAATGGATATATCGCCACATGAATCCACGTCGAGAAATTCATCCAATCATACGCCGTCCACTACATTTAATGAAAACCCTCCACTAAGTTCATCCTCCCAAACAAAATCGAGCGTTCCAGAAGTTCATACTTTAAAGAGAATGAGAGGGACAAGAAGATTTGGAAGGATGTTAGGTCCACCCAAAAGAGCCATGAAATCGAATGAAGATAGAAGTATACAAGCTGAATATGACGGTATATCTAGTAATGATCATAATGACTTCCAGATCCCACATGATAGGGCCGCTTCTATTAACAATGATAACAACAATGATAATAATAATAACAATAATAATAATACTAATACTAAGAATAATAATAATGCATTATCAACTCCTCCTCCCTTATTCTCGATGGACTTTTCACCAAAAATAAATCGCATAGATAACTTGAAGGAGAAAAATCCCGAATCAGTGTTTTTCAAAACGTTGAAAAAGATGAAATCTGAATCTCCAGAAGATGATATCATTTCAAAGCAAAAAGAATCTGAATTACGAAGACGAATTGATGAACAGAAGAGGATAAACGAAATAGAGAGCCAGTTATCCAAATCTAAAAGTATTCAAGATATTGAGATGGAGATAAGTGAATTGAACAATTCAAGGAATGAAGCAAATGACATACTGGATAAAAGAGCGTTTATTTCTTCATATTTGGCAGATACAAAGGAGGAAAGAAATAAGGAAAAAAATAAGGAAAACGTAATTCTCTCGACCTCAAAGGATTCAAGTATATCCGTAAAGAATGAACAGCCAAGATTGCCATTAAATAATGTGTCTCCTAACCGTCTTAACGGTGTTGCAGCTGATGAAGCAGATTTCAGAAAACCTAAATTGCCTAAACCTATTTTACAACAAGCAACAACCTCAAATGTGACCCCTCCAAGTAGTTCCGATGATTATAAAAGGAAGAAATGTATTAGCATAAATGGAAATCAGTATGAAAAATTGGAGCTATTGGGTAGAGGTGGTTCGTCGAAAGTTTATAAAGTCAAATCTTTGTCCAACAATAAATTATTTGCTATAAAAAAGGTTACATTTGATCAATTTGATGAATTATGTGTACAAGGATTCAAAGGAGAGATTGATTTATTGTTGAAATTAAAGGATGCTGATAGAGTAGTTAAATTAGTTGATCATGCTATTGGTGAAGGCTCTATTTATCTAGTGATGGAATGTGGTGATATTGACTTGGCGCATGTCTTTCAGAATAAACTTAGCATGAATAATGTCTTGGATATGAACTTTGTTAAGTACCATTCAATAGAGATATTAAAATGTGTTCAAGCGGTGCATAGAGCAGGAATAGTTCATAGCGACCTTAAGCCTGCGAATTTCTTATTTATTAGAGGTATTTTGAAAATTATTGATTTCGGAATAGCTAATGCTGTGCCGGATCATACAGCGAATATTTACCGTGAATCTCAAATAGGTACACCAAATTATATGGCACCCGAAGCATTGGTTGAAGTTAGTCAGGCTTTTCCAGGGTTACCAACGCCAGATAACAACAATAATCAACAACAGTTAAATGGACTGCAAAGAAACACATGGAAAGTTGGAAAGCCATCTGATGTTTGGTCATGCGGTTGTATAATATATCAAATGATTTATGGAAGGCCCCCATATGGTGGATACTCTGGAAATCAGAGAGTAATGGCAATCATGAATCCGCAGGTAAAGATACAGTATCCAGGTAAAGGCATAGGTAATATAAAGGTTCCTCAAAGTGCTATCGCATTGATGCAAAAGTGCTTAACTAGGAATCCTAATGAAAGATGGACTGTTGAAGAATGTTTAAACAGTGATTTTTTGAATCCTAAGATTGTCAGTGAAACTTTTGTCAGAGATTTAGTTCATCTGGCTGTTAATTTTGGCCATAATAACCGTGTTAATGGCAACGGGTTGATTACAGCAGACGTTTATGATCGCTTAGTCGATACCGTATTGAAACAAATAGAGGATTTGAATTTTGGTTAATTTTTAATAATGTACTTTTACTATTACAATGTATAAATGTATATAGCATCTTTTATTGGTCAATTGACTATTTAATAATAAGGAAACTTTGAACTTTAATAATAATGTAAAAAAGGAGAAATATGGTCTATTCTTTTTATACTGGGAAGAAGAGAAAAATGTCATTTCATATTCAGAGTAATAATAATATACAAGAAAATAAGTAACAATGATTAACGAGGTCCTAATTTTTCTAACACGCGAGTTCCTTGTTCTTCCCATTCTTGCTTCGAGATCCACATATGCTCTTTATCTGCCATAATATTAGCTAAAACCGCACCACCGATAAACACCATATGTCTTCTTCTTGGGGGGTCTTCAATTCTGACCTTAAACTTTTCCAATCTTGTGGCATCACCACGTAATACCTTGGTTAACCATAATTGCTTCAATTCTTTTTCTAAACGTGATGGTAAACCAGGATACATAGAAGATCCACCAGATAAGACGATAGCTTTAAAAAGAGACGTTCTAACGTCAACGTCTGCTGATTGAATAGTATTAAATAATGTTTCACCAACCCCTGGTTGTTCAACATCAACTAAATTTGGTTGAAATAAACATTCTGGTGCTTCAAATCTTTCAGATCCAACCTTAATAACTCTACCATCAGGTAATTCATATGACTCTACCAACGTAGTAGTATCGCGTGCAAGCTTTGCATCAAGATCTAAGTCGTAAGAAACATAGCACAACTTTTCTTTTATTTGACGAACAGTCTCAAAATCGGCTGTTCTGTTGAATGCATAACCACGACGTAACAATAAGTTAATCAAGTTCCTGGTGACGTCTCTACCGGCGACGTCCAATCTCTTGGTCAAATGGTTCAAAACAACCGATTCGTACACCGGAACAATATGTGTCACCCCATCACCAGAGTCGACGACTACACCCGAACTCAACCCCTGAGCATACAAGGCTAAGACAGCTTGGATTGCTACATAGACACCTCCAAATTGATATTTTTCAAACATAACGTCACACATTGTTTCTCTATTCTTCAATGGATTCATTGGTGGTTCCGTTAACAAGATCTTCTCTCCCTGCGTAGGTAACTTCATTCTTTCGTAAAATGCATAATCCCACAAGTGTTCCATATCTTCCCAGTTCTTGATGATTCCATTTTCCATAGGATAGCTAATTTGTAACAATGATCTTACTTCACTAGCTTCTGACCCACACATAATATCTTTAATTTCTATATTGTCAGGAACCAACATATTTCTTTCTTCGGCTCTCAATATAGGCCTACCAACTATAGATGGAAACGTGTGGTCTGGGAAGTTAGTTCCTGCCCTACCGATCTTAACGAAACCTGTACCTTGGTCAAGAACTATTTTTCATATTGTTAGTGAATCACATTTTTTAATGGGAATTAATCAGAATATCACGCTCATACATACCAATTGGCTGTCCATTCATCTTTTTAGTCTTCTATTTTGTCGTCTTTATATAATCTAAATCAAATTAGAAGTAATTGACATTGGAACAAGTTCTTGATATCAGGGTACGTAATGACAAAGGAGTTAAATGGGATTTGTGGTACGCGCACTACTCAGTATTATAGTACTACTAGTGTCTATTAGATACATATAAGGGACTATTATACAGAGGTGTTGAATCTTACATTAGGATTCATGTAGGCAAAGGTCAAATATGAAGTATGGCTCTTGATTTCGGATTCAATTTTAGTAACATTTCTCCATTGGAACTGTTCATCACCTTCTCTAACTCGCAAACCCTTTCCGAATGGATTAAAGCCTTTACCCAAGTTCTGAAACTTGGTTGGTTCGGGAGAAGAGTCATCAGCTGTTTCCACTTCCTTGATATCTCTCTTATCGCCCACGTTGTGGATTTTGCTATGTTTTCTATGTTCAATGCCTTGGTTTTTTCTCGATTGTATATCCTTCAATCTCTTAACTACGTCCTTGACATCCTTCACCATATCCTTCCTAGCCTCCCATCTCCTACCGGCGACTTCTACCATTTCGATATTGCTCCACCCTTCGGTTTCCAACGCTTTGACGGTTTTCTCGACTTGTTCGATGCACGGAGAGAAGCAACAGATACCCACACGGCTCTGCTGGGAAATAACACTCTTCAAGTTAGGAATGGCGGTCCACGGAGACGGCAAATCAAGGAATACCACATCGCCGCAGATTCCGTTGTCTTTTTTGAAATCTTCCGGTATGTTCAGGATTTCAAATCCGTCGTTGCAAACGTCTCTATGCGTGATAACTGTATTTGCTAACAATCCATGGTCTTCGAGTTCTTTCTTAGCCTCTATGTAACGTGGCTCGTGAAACTCGTATGTGAATAGTCTTCCCTCTACTCCAACTGTTCTGGCAAATGAATGAGAGAAAGATCCAGACCCTGTTCCGGCCTCAATGACTCTAGTTCCACTGGTAACATTCAATCTCTGTATGATGTACGACGAATCTGGAGTATACACAATTTGTGTTCTATGCGGTAAAGAAACAGTCCAGAGTTCTGGGGTAGGATACAACAAGTGGATAAACCCAACTCCCTTGGCGCCAGGCATTTGCTCACCATATTTCATCCCAATCATTCTATCATGTTCGAAGTTACCATATCTGGTATTCAACTGTGATCCCTTAGTGACGGTGATAGGCTTAATATTACTTCGACCAAGGAACGCCAATACTAGGTCTCCTTCCTCTATTATATCTTTGTACTCAAAAAATGACATGGCCGCTATACTATTGCCTTTAAGATGTTCCTACTACCATCTTTTACATCCATAATAAATAATTTTCACATCATCAAGATGGATGTACTGCACATAGTGTGTATTCCATTCTCCAACTACCTTACCTATCCAGTGCATAATAAAGCCCGTATTATCCCAGAGTACCTGTAGACTGATAGCACAGTGTGTATTGACTTTTGTTGGAGCTTTTTGCAGTAGATACAAAGGCTCTATGGCATTCGAAAGACCCGTATAGAAGCACCACACTTCACTCTGAGACTAACCCTTTCAGATGTCGATTTCACAAGCAGCAACAACAACTGCCCATATTGGCTAATGATCAAAGCGACTTTAATGGCCTTGGACTGGGCTTTGCTGAAGCCCAATTCCCTAATAACGTCGAACCAACTTCATTTGCAGTAATTAGATAAGGTCGTGTATTTGTTACCAAAAACTACAACGAAAATTTGAACAATCGTTGACTGAACCTTTAGAATGAACTCCTTCAATAAGGTTAATTAATATTGTGAATATTGAATCAAAGTACTTGCAAAGTAAAAGCCATTGGCGATTGAATATTTTATTTACATATATTTGAACTACAAATAAATTTATTGTAATGTCTAGCTCGCCAATACCACCGCAACAATCACAGCAACAAGCGGACCCAATGGCGCCAAACGTTGAAGACTTATATCTTGAATCATATGCATTTACTACTGCAGCTGCTATTGTTGGGTCTGTTGATAGGAAAATATTTGTTTTATTGAGAGATGGAAGAAATTTGTTTGGGATTTTAAGAACATTCGATCAGTTTGCTAATTTAGTGCTACAAGATACCATAGAGAGGATCTACTTGGATTCTGACGATGAGACCGACGATTCGCGTCCAAAGAAGTTTGGTGAAGCGTATAGAGGTGTTTTCATGGTAAGAGGTGAGAATGTTGTCATGATGGGAGAATTGGACATTGACAGAGAAGACGATCACTTGGAAGAATTGCAACAAGTTTCTTTCGAAGAGGCCGAAAAGGAGTTAAAAGTTCGTCATCTGAACAAAGTGAAACAAGAAAAGCTCAAAACTAAGAAATTATTGTCAAAGGGACTTATTAATGATTTTGTCAAATCTGATTTGTATTAATAATTTCACTTCTTGCATTGTATGACTTGTATAACTCCTTCTTTTCTTCACCTTATTTAATTCACTAGATATATTTAGTTTGACGTCTACATTTTGGTTGTTTTTTTTTTTTTTTGGCACTCATGCATTTCTTCTCTTCACGTAATAAATAAGACAAGAGACCGATATTATTTCATGTAATGGCATATATATATATATATAGTCTAGGTGTTTATAACTTTGACAAGTTCTTCAAGTTTTCGTCAAATTTGGCAAAGAATTCGTCTGCAAATTTGAACTTTTTGGCTTCCTGTCTTGCTAATTGGTTTAAATGAGCTTCATCAGGACCATCAGCGATTCTCAAAGTCCTAGATATGGCATATAACCTGGCCAATTCGGTATCTTGTGATACCCCTTCAGCACCAAACATTTGAATACCCCAGTCCAAGATTTTCAAGATAGTTCTTGGAGTTTCAATCTTAGCCATAGCGATTTCTTGTTGAGCGCTCTTCGGGTTCAGAATATCGATCTTATGAGCAGCATTCAAAATCAAAAGCCTGCATTTCTGTATATCAATCTTATGCTGAGCATAGGCAGTAATAAACGTTTCTCTTTGGTTCATTGGCTTACCAAAAATCATTCTGTTGTTGGCTCTATGCGCAACTGCAAGTAATGCATACTCCCCAACTCCAATTAATCTCATACAATGGTGGATCCTACCAGGTCCTAAACGGGATTGAATCAATTCGAACCCCTTACCCTCAGATGCTAGTAAGATATTTTTCATTTCGTCCTTTGGAACCTCGTAGTCATTGAACGCAATTTCACAATGGCCATGGGGGGCATCATCGTACCCAAACACAGTCAACGGACGGATCAATTTGGCTTTCCCCGAATCAATTGCCTTCTTAGCATCCAATACCAACACTGAATGATTGTGGTATAAATCTTTCGCGTTATCACTAGTCTTACACATCACTAACCACACGGCTGTCCTGGGGTCTCCAGCACCAGACGCAAACCACTTTACACCATTAATAACGTAATTTCCGCTTGAATTCAATTTAGCCGTACATGAAATATTCAACGCATTCGACGAAGACGTCCCTTTTTCTGTCATCAAGAAGGCTGATCTGATTTCGCCGTCTAACAACCGATTCAACCATTTTTCCTTCTGGTAAGGCGTACCGTATCTTGCAAACAACTCCATATTACCCGTATCTGGCGCATTGGTGTTAGTGGCCTCCGGTCCCACAAATGACCGTCCCAAGTATTGTGCCATCAACCCGTACTCCAAATTGGTAAACCCTGGACCCTCGGGGTAATGTTTGGACAAAAACATGTTCCAGAGGCCCAATTCCTTGGCCTTCTTCTTGAGTTTTTCCGTGATCTCTGGAATAACCTTCCATCTCGTAGCTGGATCATTTGACATCTGCTGGGCATGCAACTTGTCCCCTGGAAGACAATAATCATCCACAAACTCTTTACATTTTTGGATTGTTTCTAATCCTCTTGGCGATAATTTGTCCAAGAAAATAGCCGGTATATCTTCCTTAACTGACATCGTGATTCTTTTCTTTATATATCTCAATTCCTATCGAAGAAGAGCTAGTTCCTTAGCCTTTTATAATTATGTCCCATCCACCCCACACATTTTTCACAATTCGTAACCTGTAAATTGCATATGACCCGAAACCGAGGTGTTTGCAGGTTAGTTCCCAATCAGAATATCATCAAATATTCGCCTTCACTATGGAAAGCAAGGACTCTGAATTGATATACAGCCATTACGTTGAATTAGTATACAATAGAGTTACTTGATATATAAGATGGAGTATTTTGAATCAGATGTTCCAAATATCCCTGATCATAGGTTATCAGAAAAACAATTTCTTTTAAGTACGAATATCGATGCTCGCCACCGAGAGGAAATCATGAATGAATTGGTTGAATCGATCAAGGAAGAGAATTTAGCACCATACTATAAATATTTACAAGGTGAGTACAGTGATTTTCCATTTGACGAATCAGTGTACAAATCGATGGTTGAAAAAAATGAAGAGGAGATTGCACAATTAAACCTGAAGATCAAGGAAGCAGAGGGAGAGGAAGAAACAGAGCTCGATGCATTGACTTGTAACGTCAATCTTGCGGAATATTATACCAAGATCTGTGATAGACAGAATGCGGTGGTTACTTTCAAAAAGGCGTTGGAATTGCCGCAAGGTACCGGGTCTAAGATCGACATTTTATTGTCTTTAGCAAGAATTGAGTTCTTTTACAATGACTATGCGTTAGTGTCCAAGTATTTGGACCAGGTCAAGGGCCACATAGACAAGGGTGGTGACTGGGAACGTCGTAACCGTTACAAGACGTACTGTGGTATCTTCTTGATGGCTACCAGGGATTTCGCTGAAGCGTCTAAATTATTGAACGACTCGTTGGCTACTTTCACATCGACCGAAATCTGTAGTTACGAGCAACTTGCGCTCTATGCCCTGGTATCTGGTGCCGTGTCGTTAGACAGAGGCGATTTGAAATCGAAAATAATCGATTCTCCAGAGATCTTATCCATCTATTCATCAGCACCAGAATTGGAACCGCTCATCAACTTAACCAATTCCTTATACACATGTCAATACAACTGCTTTTTCCAATATTTGCTCGAATCGTACGACAAGTTGTTACTTTCAAGCAAGTATTTGAACCAGCATGCCAACTATATATTGCGTGAAATGAGATGCAAGGCATACGGCCAATTGTTGGAAAGTTACAAGTCCTTATCTTTAAAGTCAATGGCCCGTAATTTCAACATCAGCGAGGAATTCTTGGATCAAGATTTATGCAAATTCATTCCTAACAAAAAGTTGAATTGTACCATTGACAAGGTCAACGGGATCATTGAAACGAACAGACCCGATAACAAAAACAATCAGTATCACTTGTTGATCAAACAAGGTGATAACTTGTTAACCAAATTACAAAAATACGGTGCTGCTGTCAAGTTAAGTGGTGCTGAGCGTGTTGCGTAATTATATCTTTTCTTCTCGATTACATAGTTAGATAGAATAGATTTCATTATTAATAACTGAGATTTTGTAGCCATGTATTTAGAGTTGCATTCTGTTTGTTACGATCATTGAACGCAGAAAAAAATAATGAAGGATGCGAGGTTCGAACTCGCGCGGACAACTGTCCAGCAGATCTTAAGTCTGCCGCCTTAGACCACTCGGCCAACCCTCCAATAATAAATGTTGTTTGCTTGCATTCTTTAACACCATTAATAGCTGATCATTTTTCACATTCAAGACCCCACAGAAAAAAAAACTCGTTTTAGCTTATGATATTTACTCTAATCCGTCAATATTTTTGCACTGCCCTGGATCGAAGAGCATCAAGATTCAGCACATGATGTATAAATTAGAATTAAAACGTATGTAGCGCAATCGTAGAGAAATGGTTGAAAAATGCTCGGTTAAACTTTTTTGACCCTTCACTTACAATTGCTATATCTACTACAATATAACTAAGTGTTTAGCATTGTATACAACGATAATAACTTAGGGATATGCTACTACCGTTTGTAGAAAGGGCTATATGTGAAAGGAAATTACAGTGGGCTAAGTACCTGCTTATAGCATCTGTTTTTTCACACGAGCCTCCAGGATATCGCAATCACATGAAGAATTATCCGACTCTGTAGACAATGATATAAATATGGCAACTTCCCATGAAACGAAGTGATAATTAACTAAACTTCTTACTCGATTGTATATCTAATATTCATTTTACCTTCATACAGATAAATCAATATGTCCAAGTCTAGAGAAGAACTTATTGCCCAATACCAAACTGATAACTTCGAACTTTTCTCGTTAGAAATCAATGTTGAAGGATTCGACCAAGGTCTCAAGTTTTCCCAAGATATGGAAAAAATGCCCCAAGAGCTCTTTTTCTCGATCCCAGAATACTCAACATATACCGTCACTATCCAATACAGAGTCAAAAATACCCCTATCAAGAAATTGAATTACTACGAAGTGGTTAAGAAGGGTGGTATTCCACTTAAGACCCGTAAACAATTCGTCGCCGACGAAGCCCAACCAACTGAAGAGTACCAAACCGTTACCTTCCCTCCTGACAAGATTCCAGGTGGTATGTTACTTAGAGGTACCTATCCAGCCACCTCCACCTTCTACCAAGACGGTAAGGAAATCATTACCTGTCCATTCAGCTTGGCAATCGTCAAGAAAGGTGTTACTCCATCTATCAAGGAATAGAGAGATCTACACTACGTTGATTCTCGAGCCAGAAGTCTACTTCTTTAACACCCTTATATTGTTCCAAATGATTGTTTTTTACGTATGGGTCTCGAGGCTCGTATGCACTGGAGGCATCCCGGTAAATATAGACCATTTATAGCTTGAATATATCCATATAACGTATTCTATGAAATTTGTAGTAGTTGTCTTGGTGTATGACTGGGCCATATTTCTGTATGTGCACGTGATTCTCTCCTCAGCTTCCCTTGCAACATTTAAGCACGCAAATAGCAAGACCTCAGGAGACTTAAGAAGAATTATATATTTATTGTAAGCTCTTTAATTCGAATAAACAGTTTTTGCTGGTTCCACTGTCACCTTTTACGTTTAAGAATAGTAGGTACTAATCAAAGTTAAAAAAAATTAGAAAAATGAGTTCTCCGAAGAGACGTATTGAGAAAGACGTAATGGATCTAATGATGAGTGACCATGATGTTGCCCTCATTGACGATTCCATTCAGCAGTTTCATGTTATTTTCCATGGACCATCGGATACACCGTATGCTGGAGGTACTTGGAAGATCAGAGTCGAGTTGCCAGATCAATATCCTATAAAGTCGCCATCGATCGGATTTATCAATAAGATCTACCATCCTAATATCGATGAAACGTCGGGATCGGTTTGTCTTGATGTAATTAACCAAACATGGTCACCGATGTTCGGGTTATTGAATATTTTTGAAAACTTCTTGCCACATCTCTTGAGATATGCCAATCCGAGTGATCCATTGAACACCGAAGCATCTACATTAATGACCAAAGATGAGAAAAAGTATAACGAAACGGTTAAGGAGTATGTGACACGGTATGCCAAAAATGTTTCGAATGACGATGAAGATAATGACGATAACAATGATTCTGATGATGATGATGGCGAGTTGAGTGATGTTGGGAGCTTATCGAGTGACGATGAAGATCACCATAATGGGGTTGCCGGTGAATTCGAGTTGTAGCTTTCTTAATTATCAGGATAATGTAATCGGGTTATTTCTTCGTAAGCTGTGTGTTGTGGCTTATTGTTTTTATCTCTGTTAGTGAGTCACATTTATCCATGATAATATTGTGACGGATATACGTAATGCCATTAATAGAAGCTGTGTTTAGGCTTATATAAATATATAGAAATATGTTTTTAGCATCCAATCGTACATGATAAGAATAAGAATACGTCTACATTGAATCGGAATGCGGAATAGGCAATTCATCCTTTTGATCTAAGTATGCATCTTTTTCTCTAAGATCTTTATATGGAGCCCACTTCATATCGAACCATCTCCACGTTTCGGATATCCATTATTTAAAGTCTTTTGGAAGGCTCGTATGGCTCCATTACTTCAGACCGGGATTATAAACCTCTCGAGGTAACTTCTGATATCCTTCCCTTCTTTCTATTTATCTGGCAGACTTTTCTTAGCAGCTACCATTCTATTCCGTACTCGCACCAAAATTATTTATATCTAAATAGGATGATTGCAGCAAAATAATTTCTCTTCTTATTCAATTATTATGAATAAAAGTTATATATTCATCCAAGCAAGTGTATTGTAATATAATCCATAACACAGTATATTGTCCCTGGTTCAAGCTATTTTAACCTTTTTTTTTTTTTTTTTCATTAATTCATTTAAAACATGTTGACAACAAAAAGACTCTATTACATGCGATGATAATCCTAAAAGATAACAAAAGTCAGAATGATGATTTCTGGCACGATGACAACCTTTCTTACCACTTAATGCCTTTATAAAGCTTATCTCCTTGTATCTGATTGTATCTTCTTGTTTATGGGTAGGGCCATAATAGGTTACACAAAGATAATGTTAACTATATAGGCATTATCGGATAGCAATGCTGCACTACAATTTCAGGAATTGTATAGACCCTTTAAACTACTCAAAATTCTACAATTATGTTACGGAATTCTGTGTCCAACATTGTCAAAGCGACACATACTAGAAGATTGTACTCTACGTATGATTCTTCTTCCAAAGTCTTGTCCAGCTTAAAGAACCAAGATCTCATCAGAACTCAAGGATATATTAATGGTCAATGGGTTGATAGCAGTGATAATTCCACGTTCGAAGTTAATAATCCTGCCTTAGGATCTGGAGCAGGTGCAACGATCGCTGATGTGTCTTCCATGACAACAAAGGATTATGAAAGAGCTATTAATTCTGCCCAAGACGCATTTAGTGATTTCAAGAAGACTACAGGACGTTACAGGAGTGGTTTACTTATGAATTTATATAGATTAATGCAAGAAAATCAAGATGATTTGGCCAAGCTTATAGTGCTTGAAAACGGGAAACCATATGCTGATGCATTTGGAGAAGTAGCTTATGCAAGCTCTTTCTTCCAATGGTTTGCAGAAGAAGCACCAAGAGTTTACGGTGATATAATCCCTTCAGCCTTGGCTAACAGTAAAATCTTAGCAATGAGGCAACCTATTGGGGTATGTGGCATATTAACTCCTTGGAATTTCCCGGCTGCAATGATTACCAGAAAATTGGGTGCTGCAACTGCTACTGGTTGTACTACTATAGTCAAGCCAGCTTCTGAAACACCATTATCTGCTTTGGCTTTAGCATATTTGGCGGAACAAGCGGGTTTCCCGAAAGGTTCCGTTAATGTTTTGCCATCATCTGATGCTGCTGGAGTTGGTAAATTAATGTGTGAGAATCCAACCATAAAGAAGGTTTCATTTACAGGGTCAACTAATGTTGGTAAGCTTTTGATGTCTCAATCTTCGTCTACTTTGAAGAAATTATCAATGGAGCTCGGTGGTAATGCACCTTTTATCGTTTTTAACGATGCGGATATCGATAAAGCAGTCGACGGAGCAATTGGTTCAAAATTCCGTTCTTCTGGCCAGACATGTATTTGTGCAAATAGACTTTTCGTTCATGAATCTATCTATGATGAATTTGCTTCCAAATTGACTAAAAAATTATCGGAAACAGTGAAATTAGGTAACGGCTTAGCTGACGGAACAACACATGGGCCACTCATCCATGGTAAATCTATGAATAAAGTGAGATCACATATTGAAGATGCAACGTCTAAAGGGGCTAAGGTTTTACTTGGGGGTAATAAGCGTGAAGACCTTGGAGTGAATTTCCATGAGTTAACAGTCCTTGGTGGTGTCACACAAGAGATGGATATCTTCAATGAAGAAACTTTTGGTCCGGTAGCACCCTTGATTAAATTCAAGTCTGACGAGGAAGTCCTTAGCTTAGCAAATGATACCGATGTTGGATTAGCAGGTTACTTCTACTCTTCAAATATCAATAGGATTTTCAAGGTTGCCGAAGAGTTACAAGTTGGAATGATTGGTGCAAACACTGGTGCTATCTCTGAGTCAGCATTGCCATTTGGTGGAGTTAAAGAATCTGGATTTGGAAGAGAAGGCTCCAAGTATGGCATTGATGATTATACTATTGTAAAGAGTGTTGTATTAGGTGGGTTGGATTGAAATATAATAAAAATATATGGAAACTTTATTTATATAAAAGATAATATATAAAATGTTATAAAATTTTATATAGTTTATGTTACATTCAAATTATTAATTATACGCTGTCTATGCCAATAGCTCTACAATATATTAGTAATAATTTCCTTGAGGTGGTGAATTATGGAATGGTTGATTGGGGTAAGCAGTATTAACGTTGTTATCTTGAGTCGAAGGAGATGGCGTTACCTGGTAGTTTGACACTGGTTGGACAACTGGGTTTTGAAAATTTTGTTGTTGAGTCACTTCTGGTGTTGCATTATTACTATTATCCAAAACCATTGGCACTTCACTCGGAGTTTTAACTTGGACTGGTGCTGATTCCCCAACCGGTTGTGGCATCGATTCTTCTGGTTGCTGAACAATCAGTTTTCTTTCATAAGCCGAGAGGTCTGGATTCTCCACGTCTTCAAATTTACTTACCTTAACACCAGGAATTTCGGCTTGTTTTATGGTGGAATAGTTCTTATTGCTGATATTGATACTCTTCGTTGGGTTTTCACTCTCGTACTGCTCAACTAAGCTAATGCCAAAATTACGGAAGCTTTCTTCATCCTTCAAACTAGTTGACAACTGAGATTGTAACTCATTTATATCATTTGTAGTGTTTGATTGTTGTGGTTTTTCTTTTAAGCCTTGAATATCTTGCTTAAGTTCGGTTATCATCTTGTCTCCATTAAATACGTTTTCGTTGATTCTCGTAGGTTCAAATTCATCATCTTCCCTTATTAATGCATCACGCATCCAATCTAAGTTTTCAACAAAGTTAGCACATGTTATTGATTTGAATGTCAAGGAAACTAATCCACCTTCCTTCGTTATACCATTCATGATCGAAGAAGGAAAGTTGATCAAAGATTCTTTCGGGGTCTCGTACACAGTGGCAGGCACTGCTGGAATATTTACAGGCTGTTGTGCTAGCTTTTGTCTTTTATATGTATTCTTGGTCATTATTATAGCACTGTACTTAGATATGAAAAGATAAGAGTTAACTATTATGATTATTATTCAAACATAATAGCGTCAATTTTAGTATTTGAAAATTCGCGGTTTGTGCACGATTTATGGTTCCAAAGTCTTAGACTTGATACATTCAACGATGAACAGGTCTATAGGTCTACAGGCCTACATGGTTATGATCTTGCGATAATAAGGTTATTCTATTGTATTAAAGAACTAAATTACAATGTTTAAAAATAATGTTTATGTGTAAAGGAATGTACTTGCACCCAGACTAATCAAGTCATTGAAGTTTCCATCAAGGATTCTTCAATGCCATCGATTAAGCCATCAATATCTTCCACTTTCAACCCACAACTCAAACTAATCAACTTTCTATACTTGTACATCTTAGAATCAATCCCGTAATTCTTTATTCTATTGGTAACTTCGTTGATTATTTTGTTTCTTCGCAATTGGAGATTCGTCAATTCAATTGCAAAACTTAATCTTTCCTCGTCCTTAAACTCGTCCCCAGAATCATCCTCATTATCATTCTCGAGGCTCAGTTCATATTTTTCAACCAAGTTGGCTAACTGGTAAGCTTGAGTCTTCTCCAATGCTTGAAGCAATGCAACTTCTTTACCGTTTAACTCGCGTTCTTGAAGTTTGATTTCATCTTGCAATATGGACTTACCTTGCTCAATGCTCTCGAAGTTTTCGATTCCACCTTTCTTCAACAAGGCCTCAAACTTATGAAGCGATTTACCATTCGATTTTTCCTTTTCTGTCAAATCAGATTGAAGCTTACTGTAAGTTGTTTTTAACTGAGTTAATTCTTGGCTATATGAGTCTGATAGCGAGTTGATCATTCCAGTAATCATGGATGATAAATCAGTCATCAGAAGTGTTGTCAGGTCAAGATCTCCTTCTTCCTTCACTGCCTTCGAATCTTCTATTATTCTACCTTCATCATCCAATTTTGGAGGATGAGGTTTGTGTGTTTGAGTAATAGATGGTCCTAATACAAATTTCTTGTCCTCATTCTTTATAGGAGTATTCTCTACTGTCCTTTCGGAAATAACTGCCAATGGTTGGTGAGACGATGAGGTGGATAAGTTAGAGCTAGTCTTTGGATTTCGCACTGGAGTTGACATTGGATTATAGGTCTTCAATGAATCATCAATGAAGATATTTTCTTTATCGTCCTCCAAATTATTAGATTGCGATTGTTTCATTAACTGTTCTAATTGTTCCTTGTTAACTCTAGCATTAATTGAATCCTCGTCATCATCTATATCATCATCTTGAACTGTTGTACGTTGCGTATCTGGAGTTTCAATAACATTGTTACGGTAATTAGATTGGATAGGAGTTGCCAATATTTGATTTTGCACTGGCTGCGAGGTTGGTTGTTGATCTTCAGTTTCCATCTCTTGTGAAACACGTTGTTGGCCTGATAGTTGTTGATATTGCTGTTGGTCAAAATCGTTGCCGTTGCTTAAAAGATTGTATTGCATATTCAAATATCTTGGAGTTTCATTATTTACATTCACTAAATCATCTCTTGCACCATACCCTACTAAAAATTTGAATATTTTATTGGAACCAAACTTAGCAGCCAAATGTAAACAAGTATCGCCATTAACATCCTGGTGGTCGACTACATTCTTCAATAAGTTTACCGATTTATTATTTGCACTCTTGGATAACGAGGTTAGTTTAGCCAATATGATACCCAAATAATACCTTAAGCTTTCATATTTTGTTTTTACCTTTGAGAATTGGCACAAGTAATGTAAGGGCGTTCTACCATTGATATCTGTATTGATTAAACATAATTCTAGATCATCCAAAACCTTAGGAAAGTTTTTCAACTCATAACAATTATTAAATGATATTAATTTTGATAACGGATTTAATCCGAAACTATTCACAACCAAAGGATTTGCACCTTTTGAAATAAGCAAATGAATCAAAACGTAATTTCCTATCGATGCAGCCCAATGTAATGGAGTATGACCCTCGTCATCTATGGCTTCGTTAATATTAAAGTCGTAGGGTGGATTATGAAGAAAATACGGAATGTTAGAATTATCTTCACTGAAAAATTTCAATAGCTGTGCCGAATAGGAATTGTACTCTTCTTGATCTTTAGGGCTGTCAATCTCACCGGTCAAGTGATTTCCCTGTTTCATCATGTACATATTAGATTTAACATCGCCGTTGAATTGTTCTTCGTTAGATGATAGAGATGTATCCGAATCTTTCTGATGCTCGTCCTGAGATAAGTTGGTTTCATTAGTAGATTGGGACAGTGGCAACTTAGTGTGATGAAAGCCTCCCACCATCTGTGCTTGAGGCGGCATACCAGGGGCTTGCGCATATGGAACATTTCCACGATAGAACTTCTGTTGTGCCTGTGTTTGAGGTTGTTGTTGTTGATGTTGGAACCTTTGGAATTGCATTTGATAATTCTGAAATTCATTTTGAATAGCTTGGTTGTGAGCAGTAAAAGTTGGCATGCCATTCCCCATATTCATAAAGTCGGCCTGTGTAAATGTAGGAGGCATCTGCTGGCCACTTTGAGGCATTTGATAATGCAATTGCTGTTGTGATGATGCACCTAGCTGTGAATTCTGTGACAAATGCGGTTGGGCTCGCGAGAGTGATTCAAATGAACTTTGTGGATTAAACTCTTGTGGTGGGCCCTGGTGACCGTCTGTCTTTACCTTCTTCGATGGAGTATCCTCCGGTTTCTTTGCCTTTTTGGTGTACTTTCTCTTGACAGGCGTCCCGTCCTTGTTGACCTGCTTCACTTTCTTGGGTATAACCATATTAGGGTCACTGGCATCAAGATACAACACTGGAGCCAAATCCGGCGTCACTCCATAGCTGGCAGCTAGCCTCTGCGCGTCTTCTAGTGGGATCCATGTCCCTTGGAACCTACCATAACCCCCTTGGATTTTTTCGTGCAATCCCTGTTGCACTCCCTTCTCCAAGATTTTTGTCCTCTTAGCCTTTGGAAAGTTACAGCACTTCAAAATTTGCGTAGCATTGACCCAGTCATCTTTGCATCTCCTCATGATGGGAGAATTGTTTATAGTACATTCATATACATCTGTCTGTTGAAATAATCTTGGTTAGTATGTTGGACGCGTTATCCGCCTATTCAGAGCGGTACTAATTATGAAAATTTTCTTTTTTTCATTGTTAATAAACACTTACACTTGAATATGTCGCAATGTACACTTTTGGTTCCTCAAGTGACATAGCTAATTATATAACTGATACCGATGCTTAAATAAAAACAATATAATTGACTAATTAGCAAGAATTCCTTCTAATTAAGTCCAGAGGATTAAATTTCAATTCAAATTTGCGCTAAATTTTAACGCGTTACGAAAGACACCTATATACAGGGTGCTGCTTAGGATTTAGGGAATTAGTACCAGTAGGATACAATAGTCATTAGCAGCCACTAGTGTTAGTCCTAGGAAGCTATTGCTAGTTAAATAAAGAGGAGGAGCATGAATGGGTAAGTATTTTAAATTGTCAAGGAGATGTAAGAAACATGGGTTCAATAATAAGAAGGTTTTGAATTCGTATTCGTGCTAGCCTCGAACCTAAATGTAATAATAACTGACGACTGTATCTAAAGATACGGAGTAAATAAGAGATGTGGAGGATATATCAATATACAAAGGTGTAGAAAAGAAATAAGAGTAGAAATGGGGAGGTAGGCCACATTAATTAATGTTGCGTGACAGTTCACACACTGTTATATGATGAGCACTACGGGGAGTAACATGTTGAATGAATAGAATTGGGTTGTATATTACAATAGAATGCGGTTGGTTTCCTTGCAGAGGGTAACTTAAGATAAGGTAGCACCAATGCAGAGAGATATGTACTGTGGTTCAAGAGAAGGAAATTCTTGAACCATGGATTGAACTGTATGTGACATTGCGATTGGGCATTGAGTTCCAAATAGGCACTCTAGCTACTTTGAGTTCATAGGTAGAATCGATGGTGGCTACGGGTTTGTGATGCAAATTTCTCCTTCAAGAGGAAATTTGTAGGGGTAGAAGCATAATTATAAGGTTGCGCAGGAGACACTAATACTTTCCATTGCCCTTTCACGTAAAAGTAATGAACACGAATCGTACATTAGATCCCTTAATGGCATATATTACCTTAACTGCGGTTTATATAAACGATAATTACATATTATGATATAGTTATCAATATTCAATTTTAGTTTGCGCGTAATTCTGTTAATTGATGCAAAAAAATGAAAAACTTACGAATCTAGAAATGAATAGAAAAATGAACCAGACAAGACTTAAACAATAAGACTATAAAATGCCTTCTTCCATCAACTCATGCTCGAAGTCTCTAATAGACATAACAACTATATGAACAATGGCATCAATGTCTTCTTTTGTGACAATAAATGCGGGTGCTAGTAGAATAATGTCCCCGAATCCGTTAGCACATCCCTGGGTCCCCATAATATTTAGACCATTATCAAAACACTTATCCTGTAAGCGATGAGCTATATCTAATGAAAAAGGGAAGTATTCCTTTGTTTGTGTATTCTTCACAAGCTCTATACTCCAGAACCCTCCAAGACCTCTGATGTCACCAACTATCGCAGAATCGACCAATTTTTCTGTTAATAATCCACCCATGTAATTACCCATTTTGAAAATATTCTCCGTTAATTTAAGCTTCTTGACCCTCTTTTGTATTTCCAAGGCGACAAAGCAATTGAAGGCATGGCCAGAGTAGGTGTGAGAACCAAGGATAGTTCCAGACCCGTTGATGAATACATCTCTAACTTTTGGACTTATCAAAACGCCAGCAATTGTAACATAACCTGAGCCTAATGTTTTTCCCACGCTCTGAATATCGGGTCCTTCGCTCGGGGCTAGATAATTCTCCCAACAGTTTAGTCCGCCATTAGGATTTGCTCGGCCCGTTCCACACATAACCTCATCTAACATAAATAAAATATCGTACTTTGTACAAATTTTCCTGATTCCCAGTAAGTACCCCGGAGTAGGAGGAGACGTACCCAATGATGTACCCGGTAATGTCTCTACTACGACAGCACCTATTGTGTTGGGGTTTTCTTTCAATATCATCATTTCTAGCCCTAATAACAATCGAGCAGAATACTGTTCCAATGTTTCATCGTCAGCCTTATTTCGATATGGATAGTAGGCGTCCATTTTCAAACACTGATCCTGCGGTAACAAAATTTCCTGGAACCGATCGGCTCTAGCATTGGAACTTATTGACAATGCACCTAGCGTGAATCCATGATACGAAGTCTTTCGAGAAATAAACTTGGTTTTGTTGAAATTACCCTTTTCCATATGGTATTGCCTTACAATTTTCATCGCATTTTCGTTTGATTCAGATCCTGAGCCCGTCCACAAAGCAGCAGCAAATGCTCCTGGGGGAGAATTGGAGATATAATACTTGGCCAATTCTTCAGAGTATTCATTTCCCAAAATTGCCGGATACGAATAAAATGTGTTGCGGGCTGCCCTGTTGATTATTTCAACCACCTCTGGATCGCCCCATCCCAATGCTCCAACTGCCGCCCCAGTCATACCATCAATGACCTCAGTAACCTTGCCAGTTTTAGGGTTTTCTACCGTGATTCTGATCCCCTTTCCGTTTATCACCTTTGGCACCTGTTCGGCGATCTTCGCCTGGAATATAAACGAATTTTGCATCAATTGAGAACATGGACCGTGCCACTCTCTGTCTGCCTCTTTTATTTCGGAAATTGTCATAGTGTATGTCTACCACTTCTATGTTACCTCTATCCTCTACAACATACCTGCTATTCGCTGCTTTATATATTAACTGCTAACTAGACCCACTCCGGATCAGCGACATTATGCTGCACCTATTTCCATATCGGGAATGACTGATAAACAAAATAGTTTCAGCAGCGTACAGAATCATCAGCATTGTCAGTCATACTGATAACGCCTACTCATCGTTCTCTCTTCGTATGAAACACTTATATCCAACATTATTCGCACCCATTGTTTCATGCGCACCTATATCTGTTATCGTACGTGATCCCATTTAACTGGAACACGGCCCAATTTTGGCCTTTGTTCTCCAATTCAGGTTTCAGCCCCCACCGTACCACGTCCATCCAACAAGTCCACATACCCACATCACATCTCTCATGAATATTCTGAAGTTTATGTTCTGAAACATTTTGTATGTGGGGCAAACGGCTCCAGTCATCGCTCGCACTCATCACTCTGCTACGTTTCATTTAACGATTGTAACAATCCAATCCCTTAGCCGAATTCATGTTCTATATATTCACACATATGTGAACACATGTGTTGTTATCGCCTCACCTACTTTATAATGGAGATTACATCCAAACTACCAGGGTGTCGCCTGCCATCGTCGCAATTACTTACTTCAGAAGACAATATTACATCTTTTGAGTAGCCACTACAACAGAATATAACAAAGCACAAATCTCTATTTATAAACCATAGCACAAGAAATACATCCACGAGGCATGATTTCCCCCTCAACGCCAATCTCGTCGCGAGGGAAGTAGATCAGTATCTTGTCGAACAATAGTCATTGTAGTATTAAAATGGTAAATAGTGGTTAAGCAATATGCAGGGAGCGAAGAAAAAACTCCTTTACGAAATGATAACAGATGACTTCTATAGTACAAGATACCATAGTAGCTTATAATTGTTTGTAAATAAGAGATTTTCTTGGGGTAAAGTTTGAGAGAGTACATTAATAGCGTGTTTTGCATTTTTCAATAGAAACAGCGATATTTTAGTGAAAGATAGAATATCTGCTGCAATCACTAGATAGGGCGCAAACAGAGATCTATTATTATGGTAAAACGATTAGGAATAAAACAACCAGAGAGAAAAAATGTTACGGGTACGATTTCTATGATGAATTCCCACGAGGAGGAGCTGTCGAAAAATGATCACTCGGTGGCAGATTCGGGATTGAAGACGACTCCGAAGGGAATCATTTTGTTTCCGCAGCCTCATGACAATCCCAACGACCCGTTGAACTGGCCTATATGGAAACGAGACTTATGTTTGTTGGTGGTGGGATTTCAGACATTTTTGGGGGGTGGACAGTCGCCACTTCTTGCGGCAGGGATGCATGATTTGGCGGTGGAATTTGACCGTCCGATTACAACCATATCGTATTTGGTCGGGGGGTTTATGTTGGCGTTAGGGACGGGGTCGATATTTGCTAGTCCTACGGCCATATTGTATGGTAAAAGATTGGTGTATCTATTGGGGATTTTCATTTTCTTGATGGGTTCCATTTGGGCGGGGGCAGCGCCCGATTTTGGTAACCTCATGGGAGGAAGAATTTTGACTGGGTTTGGGGCCTCACCAACGGAATCGTTGCCCAGTGCCACAATCGCTGAGATATACTTTGCCCATGAGAGAGCTTATAGAGTTGGTATTTATACCATGTTGATGTTGGGGGGCAAGAACATCGTACCATTGTTATCTGCCTTAGTATTTCAGAGTTTGGATAGGCATTGGCTTTTCTGGATTTTGAGTATGTTTCTTGGAATGAACTTAGTCTTGACGTACTTTTTTGTACCTGAAACGTTCTGGGATAGGTCGCCTATTCCGAATAAGCGGTCTTTAGAAGAAACCAAGGCAGCTCAAGCAGCGTCTGATTATCATCCACCAAACGAAAGACCGAATGCATTTGCAATGAGAAGACAAACAACCACGGATTTGTTTACCACTGCAAGCTTACCTTCAACTGTTCCAACAAATATTAATACTCCAGACGTTCCAATTGGCATACAGTCGAATGAAATTCCTTCAAACATTGAAGCTAATCAGGAAGAACCAACTTCATTCAAAAAGAAATTAGCATTGTTTTCGGGGAGGCATACCATAGATAGTTGGTGGATGGTGGCCTTAAGACCATTTTTCTTGTATCTGTACCCATCGATTTTGTTTGGATCCCTTATTTATTCATTGGCTGTCGTATGGTTGATTGTGATATCAGAAACTATTACAGGCATCTTTCAAAGTGAAGGTTATGAATATAATCAACAAACAATTGGTCTATTTTACATATCACCTTTCATCGGTGGAATTCTTGGCTCATTATCCGCCGGTCTAATTAGTGATAGACTAAGTAGATTTTTGATTACACGGAATGATGGGGTTTATGAACCAGAGTTTAGATTATTCATGTTAATACCATCAACCTTCTTTACGGCGCTCGGATTGATGGGGTTTGGTTGGTCATCCTACGAAAAGGACGTGTGGGCCGGCCCTGTTATTTTATTTGGTTGCATGAGTTTTGGAAGTTCAATGGCCAGTACTACTGCAATTACGTTTGTTGTCGATTCCTATAAAATGTTTGCTTCTGAAGCTTTAGTTTCATTAAACTTTTCAAAAAATTTATTAGGATTCATTTTTTCTTTATTTAATAACGGATTCTTTGATGCCAAAGGTGGACGTACAACTTTTATTGTTTACGGTGCAGTTCAAATATTCGTAAGCTTATTTGGAATACCACTATATATCTATGGAAAGAAAATTAGAAGCTGGACAGACGAGAAAGAAATCTTAAGGTATTTATATCATGCTGATAACATTCCCGCTAGCGTGAATGATCATGATTCATTGCATCGCTACTCGACACAAGACGGGAATAAAGATAATGAATCATCGCCGAATACTACCCACTAAAACTTCACATATTTTATATTCTCTATTATACTCAAATATTATCAAATTGTACATTAGCTATTTAGTAACTGTTATCTGTTATCAAACTGTAGCATCAAAAATTATGATGGCATATTAGACTAGCCAATCTAATTTTGTTACATCAAATGTTCCGGCTAGAATGCTTTTATTCATATCTACATAATACTTTAGTCTTTTAATGGTAGATGAACCATTCCATTCTTCATTCGAGTGACCCAGATATAATTGTGGCATTCCAAGTCGCTCAATAACACATCCACTAGCTATATTACCACAAATGCCACCAATAACCCAGTCTCCTTCGGATAAGCATAAACCTGTAACGAACCCCCCGCAAAACAGGTTACCACCACCAGTTACGTCTACAACTTTACTTTGGTTTCTATGATATGCAGGTAATGAAATTTCCACTTTGGAAGTCTTGATAAAGCATCCTAAAGGTCCACATCTTACAACAGAACCAGAATTTGGTTTTGTCAAATAAGGACTAAACTTAGAACTCAATGTTTTGATATCTTCCATAGTTTCGGGCACCTTAGCCAGATTTGCCAAATTTGACATTTCATTTAAGTTCGGTGTAAATACATCAATCTTCGATAACAATAAAGTTAGCTTGTTATAATTCGATGCAACACAGACATCAGGTAAAGGCTCATATATGAATGTTGGACTGACATCATTTGGGGTAGCGGATAAAATCGTATCTATGATACATTCACACCTTTCAATCGAACTGATGATGTGAATGGTACGTGATCTAATCAAATAAGGGTCATTGATGATATCTTGTGCTTCAATTCGTTTTTTATCAGTTTTGTATTTGAAATGTCTAATATCGTCTTCGTCATATATATTAAGACCTCTAGTGGTTAGTCTAGAGAGATCTTCTTTCCAAACGATCCCTGAATTCCAACTCAAGATTTCTTTTTCAACAATTTCTGGAAAGTCAGATCCCTTATCTATAATTCCACAAATTAATTTGGATTTTTCAGCACCAGCAATAATTCTCGAACCAATGATAGCATAAGTACCACCACCACCTATAATATTATGCACTGGCTCCTTTTTAGATGATGCAGGGTATTGATTCTCATCGATGATAAACATTCCCATCGACGTGAATATAGGATCATCTTTAGCCATTTTTTAAAAATTTTATAATAGACGTTAAATGTAAAATACTAATAGCATCGTATAATAAATGTATAGAATGACAATATCAAAGTTCTAAATCATTAGCTATAATGCTTGAAAAACTGAACTCGTGCCCCTTTGGCCAAGTGGTAAGGCGCTCCACTCGTAATGGAGCGATCGCCGGTTCGATTCCGGCAGGGGGCAACGTGTTTTATATTTTTTTGGACTTCTTATTTACAAGAGCAAAATGCTGCTTTATACCATAGGATATATTCAGGTTCTTTACTTACAGTTTTACTTAATAATCTTAGATTGACAAAGAATATATAAATAATTCGATATATTTCGCTGACAATTATACAAATACTAATTTGCTTTAGGTGGAGGTGGAGGAACGGTGCCTTCATTTGGTAAATTCTCATTACTGTGAGTATCCATCTCTTTTGATTTTGCAAGTTCTTCATTCATGTATTCGTTAAGTTCTCCTAAGTTCGAACCAACCGGAGCATGTTTCTTCTTTCTAGCTGCACCGGCTCTTGGAGGTGGTGCTGACGCCAGCGGTACAAAAACAGCACCAGGTGAAGTATTGATAGAAGAGGCTGGCGGAGATGGAATAGTTTGCTGTGTCGAATGTTGGTCTTGTGCCTGATCTTGAACACCATAGCCGATGTTGTGGTTAGATTCAAATAAAACATCATCGATAATGTCATTGCTATCGAATTTGCCAATTACTTCGGGTATTCTGTGAAGTAAACCGTATCCTACATCACATCCCAAAATACCTCTATTTTGTCCTGTACCCCAAGATCTTGATAAGTTTACCGTCACAGGTCTTAAAATATCGTAATCGTGATTGTAAACATATAAGGTTATTGGTACATTATCCTCTTGAGAAGCAGAATAGTGTAAATTGTAATAGCTCATAACTGTCCTAGACAATAAGGATTCACCTCCTTTAGCCAAAAGACCTTTTCCTTCGGCATCCTCAGGGTATGCTGAATCACATCCAATGATGTAGTCGGAATACGGAATCAACTGAGCCTGGAATGCTGGGGAACCGTGGTGGGTGTTCAATATTCTCCAAACATACGTTGCAGTGTTCAAATGTTGCGATTGCAATGTTAAACCTACCTGCGAAAAGCTGTCATTGAATAATGATAACTCCGATTCATCAGCATTGTCTTTGGATGATGGCTCAAATTTATCGAGCGGTAGTATGACTTGTCTAACAATGCCACCCTTAGCACTCCAAACATCGAGCACAAGCTCTTTACTTGCTTTATCGTTCTTAGCGATATTCACGATTTCTTTCTGTAATATGTCATAATTTATCATTCCAGCCTGTTCCTGGGTAGTGCTATCTCCATAATTAATTGATCCATCATCGTTTATACCGTACGAATACGTTGAAATCGATGGATACATCATAGGCAATTCGTGATAGTTAATACGGATAATGTAATCAAACCATGATTCTAGCCCCTTCTGATGAGCGGTTGAATGTGGAGCAACATTCAAAACACGTAAGGCATATCCTTTATTATTCAATTGTAAACCACTCTTGAAGTACGAATCTGACCCATTGGAGTCACCCGAGCTAGAACCCCCTTCAAACTTATCTACTAATTTCTTTGCGAACGAAAACATTGTTTTAAAACTGTACTTTCAACAAATATTACGAAGAAGCCGGTTGGAGTTAATTTTTTATTTTCGAAAATACAGTGAGCACTAAAATATAATATTAGTTTTGAAAATATACAGTAAGTAAATATACAATAAGAAAGAAAGATAAGTCCTATGAAAATTATGTGGCGTTGGAAATACCACCAGAAAATGCTAATCCCCAAGTTCTACTTTGACCATTGTCTAAGTATGTAGAGGACCAATTGTCAGAAGAGAAGAATTTATAAGAAGAAGAAGCATCATACAAGGCTTCGTTAAGACGCAAAATACCAGTCCAGCCGCTATCAACGTCGTCGATGAATGTAGAAATTTGGTCATCCCATTCTTCTTTGACGTAGGAAGGAGTTCTTATTAAAGATGAAGCTGGCGTGATAGGCAACATGTGGATACCGTGAACGTATTCTGGATGATCAGCTGGTGTACCGAAATAAGTGGTATAGGCCACTTTATTATCGAACAAAATACCTGAGACCTTGTTGGCAATAATTTCAGATGGCTCCACATCGTTGTCATTCTTGTAATAGAAATATTTGTTCATAGCTCTGCTCATAATGGCTAACATCAAGTCACCTCTTGATTCCATTGAATTGTCTCCGGAAACTTTACCCCACAACTTCATACCGTAGGCAAAGTTATAGTCTTCGGAAGAGGATTCTTCGTTGTTACCGTCACCACTAGTAAATAAACCACTGGCCCAAGAATGTCCGGCAAACCAATCAAACATTCTGGATACAGGGAAGTAGGAATCATCTTCAGTTGGGTTTGCAACATCCCTAATTAAAGAGTTGACCCATTCCTTGTTGTCCTCAGCCCAAGTACCACCTAATTTCTTATCAACATAACCAACGACAGCGGCGGCATGGACGAAGTAACCGTAATGGAAATGGTGGTCATTGTAATAAGCAGCACCAAATTCGACGCCCGAATCACCATCTTGGGAAGCAGAAGAAGTTACACCACCAAATTTGGTATCGTACATCAATGGGTAATATTGCTTGTTATTGATGAATGGTTCAAATGCATCCTTCATGGCTTCTAATGTGGAATTTGTAACATCTTCATCCTTAAGTATATCGCTTACAACCAATAAAATATAAGCGTACTTATCAAGCACTTTACCTGAATAGTACATGGAATTCATGGAAGCAACCGTTTCTTTTATATCGACAGCTAATTCTTCATTTGCCGATTTAGCCAATAAGGTAAGTTGTTCGCTGGTATAAGACAAATCGCTACCCATATTTTGAACCCAAGGTAAGAACAGAATATCGGTTTCTAAAGCTTCAGACATGACTAACTCATTAGTTAAGTATCCGTACATGTCACCTTTAGAAGTGGAGGTTAACTTGATACCAGTTGAGCACTCCTTAGTTGTACTAGTTAATGATTCAACATGATGTGGTAAAGCGAACACTATGGTTTTTCCAGAACTTGAGGAACCCTTTGTTGTGTAAGCAAACTTATATTCAGCTGATACTCCTCCAGAGACCGAACCTTCAACTGATGCATCGGTAGCGTACATACCAGCAGCTTCATCGTAATAACCTTCAGCGGAAGAGCTATCTGGAGCGACAGCAATTTGTATGATAAGACCATCTATGGCAGTTGAACCCTTGATTTTGTAAGGACTTTCAGCAGATAAGTTGAAATTTGTTGAGTCGCTTGGCACTGTTACATAGATCAACCACTCAACACCATTGAATAAAGTGGCACGATACTTGGACATGTTCTTATCTAAAGCAGACGATGTTTCTGCGGTTAATTCTTCAACTCCCATTAATGAGTTTAACATTGGAACCAAATCACCGTTATAAATTGCTGTAACTAAACCCATACCTTGTACAACAGGAATATCAATATAGTCAGATCCAACTGTCGAACTTTCAGATAATTGAACTAATGCAGACATACTTTTCATGTTTGAAACAGACATATGGTTTGAAGAGTTGGAGAATGATGTAGAGGAAAATATCAACTCAGCATTACCGATTGGATTAAAGTAGTATGATGCAACTCCTTTGTTATTAGTATCATCAGATCCGAAGACTCTATCTGAAGCATTCGTATGTTGAACTCCGAAACCGTAATAGTCTTGAGTTTTCCATAACATACCATATGGATACGACCAGATCATATCAGTTTGCTCTCCTAAGAATAAATTGGAATAAAATTTGTTGGTTTCATATGGAACACCATCATTGTCGACACCTTTAGGGATAGATAATGGCAATTCCTTTTTCGAGAAAACAGAAAGTGGACCCTCTGTGGATATAGCGTCAAATAAGTCACCTGAGTAGCCATTAACGGGCGCTTTTGATCCAAGAAGACCAGAAGCGGATGATGAAGCACTTGATGATGTAGAACTCGAACTCGAAAGATCAGATTGGCTTGAAGTCAAGGTACCAGATGAAACAGCACTAGAGATCACAGTGCTTGACCCATTTGATAAAGTTGATGTAAAAATAGATGAGTTGGATCCATTTGTAGCGGCCTGCGAAGAACTTGGAATAGCACTTGAGGCAATACTGGATGATCTAACCGTAGATGATGTATTATAGTAGGAGTAATATGGAGATTGTGAAAATTTTGTTGCAGACACGGATTGAGCTTGATTGGATTTTTCACTCAAGTTAATTGTAGATGTAATTGGCACTGAGTTTTTATTGTTTTTAGATTCATACGCTGATAAGCTGGTTTGCGTACTATTCGAATGCTTTGAGTTGTTAGACTTTGAATCAGTATCGCTAATTGTAATGTCTGTGAATTTGGAAGTATCGATAGTTTTAGTCAATGACTTTGAGACTGCAGATTTAGTGACTAATGGGTTTTTTTTCGTGGAGGTAATAGATTCGTAAGAAGTTTCATCGTATGTCGTAGTAGGTGTTACGGTAGCTTCGAATATGGTTCTAGTTGTAGTTTTAGCTACCTTACTGATTATTGCTTCGGCAGTAGAGTCGTCGGTTTCGGTTTGAACATCATATTCAGTGCTTCTTGTAGATCTTGCTTGTTCTTTACCAGAAGACAGTTTAGCATCTGACTTTTCAACCCCAGCGCCTGTGGTAGTATAAGTAACCACCGCATCAGTGGAGTAAGTATGTGGGACAACATTAGTGGAAACTGAAATAGAACAGAGGTTATTGGAACAAGTAGTGATAGTTGCAGTTTCAGTAGAATCAGTGCTGACAGTATAAGATATTTTAGAAGAAGTAACAATTACTCGTTGACTCTGCTGAGTTTGTTGATTATCAGAATTGGTAGTTCCTACTTGGGTAGGGTTACTTCCTTGGCTATTACTTTCCTGAACACCATTACCTTGTGGAAAATCATTATCTTGCTGAGAAGTATCTCCTTGTTGCTCATCATCATCACGGTTTCCGTAAACGAAGACAATAGGAATCCCAGTTGTTAAACTTTGAGGGTTGTTTTCCAAAGCAGTATTAATTCCCTGTTCAAAACACGATGGTGTGATATAGTTGGTTTTGGTGAACGTAACTGTCTCCTCTGAAACAATAAGCTGAATAAATGAAAGTAGTAAGACTAGCAAATACGCTAATGGAGTTCTTGTTGTAGAAGCCATTATACAAAATTATTTTTTGCTTTCAATAACAAATTTACTTTCAAACTAAAAGAAATGATTGACTATAGTTGGAATAACAACAAAAGAATGAATGTGTTAAAATGAATGTGTAGTTAGTTTGAAGTATCCTAGTTAAAAATAAGGTTTGTTCTAAAATCAAGAGGAAAGTTTACTTCCTTTAAATAAGCTTCATCCAACGGCCGGTACGAGACATTATGCATAAACATACCAGCATTTTAAAGTAAACGAGGCGTTTGATGAACGGGATATACTTTAAAGCGATGCACTTGCTTAGATCCAAATAATATTAATGATTTACTAGTTTTCATGCATAAGATGGCTGGCCATGCTGCGTCAGACCTGGCTGCGAAAAAAAAAATACAATAGCCAGCCATCTTGATGAGAGTGAGTTGACGCATTCATCGATACACCAATCGCAACTACAATCAACAAAGACCTTACAGTATGAACACTAGCATAAATAACAATGTCCAGCAACAGTAACATTACGGTAGATTATCGTTTTGATATATTTGTGCTGGGGACTTGCCGATCATAGTCGACTCCGAATATAAAATCTGGAGAAAAAATAAGTCGTCCAATTTTATGTTTATATGAGTCTTGCGTCATATTAGGTGTTTCTTATCCGATATCTACTTTCTTTGAACAGGTGATGTTGTTATATGTATTTAAATTAATATATGTTGCATTTGTAGGCTACAGAGTGTATTTACCAATTTCCGAGTATGAGAATATCTACTGAAGTCTTGATTATGTCCCATGCTAGGTAGAAGAAACATTGACCATGACGCCAAAGATTGTGGTAATTGGTGCTGGTGTGAGTGGACTTACCACAGCATTAGAATTGAAGAAGTCTAATTCGGAATATGATGTGACTATCGTAGCACAACATTTACCAGGAGACTATGATGTTAACTATGTTTCCCCATATGCTGGAGCCAATTGGTATTCGTTTGCTACTCCAGAAGATAAGATTCTTCAAGAATTCGATAAACCATCCTATAGAGTATTTATGGAATTAGCTCAAAATGAGCCTAGGTCGGGGATTTGGCATAAAACGAGTTATGCATATTTTACTGAGGATTACATGAAGGAGATCAATTACGATACTGGTAAAGGCATCCCTTGGTTTAAGGATTTTGTAGAAGAATTCAAGATCCTTGAAAAAAAGGAGTTACCGGAAGGGATTTTTTTTGGGTTTCTGTTTAAGGGAGTTGTTATATCGGTTCCAATATACTTAAATTTTTTGCTTTCTAAGGCACTTGAAAGTGGAATCGCAATTAAAAGGGTAAAAGCTATCGAGAACGTTGAGGACGCCCGGAACCTTCATTCTTCTGGAAATAAAGCGGACTTGGTTATTAATTGTTCGGGGTTATTGGCGTTTAAATTAAAGGGCTACAATGATCCTAACCGTTCGTATGGAATACGGGGCCAGACGTTGCATGTAAGGAATAACGCATCCAATCAGATTGAAGTACAGTCATTCGGCCCTGGTTTTGAGGACGAAATGCTCTACATTATGCCCCGTAAAGAAGGTGGATCAATTATTGGAGGCTGTTTTATCGAAAACTATAAGGATACAGAAGAAGACAAAGAATTGACCCAAAGACTAGTCGAAAGAGCCAAGAAGTATGCACCGGAGATGTTCGATCCTGAATTCAAGAATAATCCTACCGAAATAGATATAATCCGTGTGAATGTAGGATTAAGACCTTTTAGGGACGGAGGAGTTAGAGTTGAAAGTGATAGGGTTAACCGCTGGTTAATTCACAATTATGGTGCTGGTGGCGGTGGATACCAAGGTAGCCATGGCTTCAGTTCTACCGTGGTCTCGCTTGTCAAGCAAGCTTTAAACAGAAAAATGCCTAGCAAATTGTAACTTTCGATAATCAAACGTATTCATATGTCCAATTCATTATATAACTTTAATAAACCAATTTATCATTTATCTACGTCACATAACTACAGACTGTGGAAAAGAATTTAGACGAATATATTGTACATAATTAACGTCCATCATTTAAAGATACGGCCCCTTTAAATGGAATGAAATCAATTAAACAAATTTATTCTTTACCATATGGAATAGCTTTTTACCTCCTTTTTTAACAAATTCTTTTTGATGTTCTCTATTCGTAGCATTTTCAAGGAATTCTTTAGGAGATGTCTGTTTGCCAATGAATGGTGTAGGCGCTCCAGAATAGCTATGTGGTTTAACCTTTATATCAGAATATCCATGCTGAGGACTAAAATATCCGGTGTCAGATGGTTTATCGGGTAAATGCATATTAACACTCTATTGCATGCTCTATGTACCTCTTCTAGACGGTCAATAAGATATCATTCTATTAAGTACTATTGCTTCTAATAGACTGTTCTACTGAAGGGTAAGATGATTATGTAATAAACGAAATTTTTCAACTTCATAATTAAGTGAGAAATAAAATGAGCTATAGTGGAAGATAAAGTTCGTTAACGCTATAATAAACGAGGATGAGAGCTTCGAATGTGCTTAACTTCCAACAGACAGCTGTGGCAAACTTGAGGAGACCATGGCAAACCTTTAAGGATGGTCAGATTTGGTATGGTATGACCACCAGAGGGACCAAGAGACATCCTTTAACCACGAAACAGGGAAACAAGCATTATTATAAGGGTACCGGTTCTTCAGGGTATGGTAAATTAAACAAATCCGGGATATACATAGTTAACTGGGAAAAAGTCAGAACATACGTTGTTCCAGCAGATTTGCATACTACCGAGTTAAAGCCATTAGTTTCACCAAATGTTCCTCAGATATACCAGAAATTCACCGGCTATTCAGATGGCATGAAGAGCCCTGAATTGGCATGGAAGAATATAGTTGACTTTGTTGAACACGGTGAAAACTACAATGAACAAGATTTGGAAGAAAACCAGTACTTGGAAGAATTTGTGAACCACGACATCCACAAGGCCGAACAAGCAGAGAATGTTGAAGCCGCTCAATAGGCAACTGATATGAAGTCAAAGGAACACATATATTGCGTAGACTGCAAGGATGGAATGATGGAAACAAATCTTGTAATTATTGGAGCCTCTCGAAATCCTTAAAGCTGCGTAGATTACCTCTAGCATGAATGCTCAATACAACTGCATTATAATTGCCTATCTCATTTGTTGGTGAATATGATGCTAAACTAAATCTGTATATATTTAATGTATTTAATACTTTGTTAAGATTCTATGTAAAAAGATTCTATGATGGCCGAATTTAAACCCATTTTCAATACAAATGAATAGAAAACAAAAGCAGAGAATACCTCTCAGTAGTCTATGATCTACCACTGTAAACTAGATCCTCTAAATCTTCTGGGGTTGAAGGGAATATGCCATAATAATAACTAAAATCACGAGACTCGCTATATTGAGTGAGCATAATTCCTAAATCACGTCTCTTACTATATATTTAGTACCATCTTTAGTACCAATGTCTTCACCAATACCTCCATCGAGTTTGAACAACTCGCAAGTAGCTAATATAATTGATGAAAGCAACGAAACTCCAAGTAATACTCCACCAATGATATCAAACACTACTACACCCGTGCCAGAAATAGAGATGGAAGAGTCCAACGCGCCTCAAGATAATACTATAGCATCAAATCCCATAGATGCTGAGAAAGTTCAAGAAGTGAATGAAGATGATGACGGAGAAGAAGAAGAAGAAGAAGAAGAGGAAGAGGAAGAGGAAGAGAGCTTGTCTCTTCCATTATCTAAAATTAAAAAAATATTTAAGATGGATCCTGATTATTTGGCCGCATCACAGAGTGCTGTTTATGCCACCGGCTTGGCTACAGAATTATTTATCCAATACTTCACTGAACAATCTTTAGTGCTAGCTAAGATGGATAAAAGAAAGAAGCTTCAATATAAAGATTTCAGTAATGCAGTGGCGAGTCAAGATTCGTTAAATTTCTTGAGTGACACTGTGCCGAAGACACAACCAATCGGAGAATTAATAAATAACAAAAAAGTTAATGTGAATAGTCATGATAACAACGAAATACGTGAAATTGGAAATACTGAAATAGATGAAATAGAGGTAGACGAACCAGTCAACGACACGAAAAAAGTGAAGTCTTTAGCTAAAGGTCAGCAAACTTTAAATTTCTCTACTACCAATGCAGCGACTGAAAGTATAAATCCAATGCCTATCAAAAAATCAGTAATTAGCGATATCGTCACAACTGATAATGAAACAGAATTAACAAGTAAAGAGGCCACCGAAGAGGTTGAAGATCAGGATGTGATAATGATCAACTAATTAGAGATACATAACTTATTATAGATACATTAAACGCATATTATTGAATGCTATATGCACATATATACAAGGCGTTTGAAACTGAATTATAGAACTGTTTCATGTTCTATGACCCATAAAATATTTTGAACTTCTTTGACCATATATTGATCTTTCGATAGACCCATTGAATAGCAAAATTTAACCATATTATAGGCCGTTAAATCAGATATAGCTCGTTCATATGTGTTCATTCCAGTGATGATAAATTTCACATATAATTGTATCAATTTAGATGGTGCTATTGAACCTTCTAACGTAGATAACTGCTTTTGACGATTTGATTGCCGTCTCAGATTACTATTTTTGATATAACTTGAAATCTTAGAATTGTTCGAAAGATGTTCCCAAATTTCTACAAATTTTTTAGTCAAAAATCTTTCTCCTTTATTCTTGTCTTCTTCAACAATTTTGATAACAAATTCAAGGGCAAGAACAATAATATTGTCAGACCCGTAGTCATATGGATCGTTTTTTGAAAATGTTGAAAGCGAGGATGCTCCTGAAACTAAGGTTAGTAATACGGGCCAATGTTGCGATATAACCGGTAATAATAACAGATGATTTTCCGCCAATATTGGATAGATATTAATTAATGTTTTTATAATTTGAATTCTTAAGTTTGTTGATGGATGAGACAACAACCTAAAGCCGTAGTTGAATATTTTCTGAACAATAAAATATATATCCTTTGGTATGCGAGAATTCCATACCTCTTGATCATCACTTTGGCTTGTTTCATCATTTTCGTTAGCTTCATCCTCTTCATCATCTGAATCAACTAATTGATCTCCAAATGCAGTATCGGGCTTCCTTCTAAAATATTCTTTATTTGAATCATAATCATTCATAGGATCAATGAGTTTATTTGAATCATCTATTAAAGCTAATAATTGCGTACAGTTTGATAAGCCCCACGGTTTGTATAATGAAGTGTTAATACTTGGATCTGATTCTTCTTTTGGCAATATCTCTTGTTTTAAATACTCATCTTTAACCTGCTGTATTAATTCTTCAAAAACTATGAAAAAACCTTCTACCAACGCTGAATAACCATGATACGAATCGATGAGTATAAGCATTTTGGTTAGGATATCCAGTAACTGATTAGTTAGTAAAAGCTTAATTCCTGCAATTTTTAATACAATTAGTAAGATGCCAGGTAATGCTGGGGTTAAAGTACTAACAACAGATAGCTTTAGGCTTAAACAATCGATTAGATAATCCAGGTTATCCATCACTAGTAATTCTAGCGATCCATTATAATAGTTTTGGACAATTGATTCCAATGATGATGCAGCATGTATTTGTATCAACGAGTTCGATTGGTAAGTTAGTGCTTCTAGCAATGGATATAAATAATCAATAAGAAAATCAGTTTGAAAATCCGACAATGGCAAGTGATTAGCAAGCTGCCCTATAGAATCAATGGCCACTGCATAAGCAAATTCATAGATCTTATATAATTGAATTTTATTCTTACTTGTAACATTTTCTGGTGAATTTATTAGTGATGAAACTTCATCTATTAATTCTTGAGCTTTTCCCATTATTAGATACGACATTTCTTCTATGTTGCTCTCATTAGGTATTTGTAAATTGGTCATACTATCCCTCTGTTCGAATACTAAGAATTCATTTATATCAAATGAATCATTATTAGATAAACTTTGTATCTGTTTACTATCTCTAGAGTTATACGCACCCAACAAGTTATTGGCCATCCAAAGTGATATAGCTTTGTCTAGGTATTGAGTCGACATATCGTTACCAGGAATATCATTTCTTAATAACAAATTTTCGATAGTTACAAGTGATTTGCTTTCGTTTGACGTTCCTAGCAAAGCAATAAAACCGAGAAGACTTACAAATCTGTTTTCAATAAAAGGTGAGTAAATACCTTTAAAATAACTTGAAAACATCTCTGATAAATCAGCATATGGCTTAACCCTCGACCAAGTTTTGGACAATATTAACAAGTTATCCGTATATGCGTTTCTATTATGACTTTTATTAGTTAGGCGATTATTATCATCAACTTGGGTCAATTTGTGAGCATTAATGTGTGGTGGTAATTCAATATTGTCTAGTTTATTTTCTGATTCATTTGCATTATCAGAAAGGGTGCCATTAATTGCTAACGGAAAAAGTTCTTTACCTTTGAGCTGATTATTGAAAACAAAACAATTAACAAACTGCAGCTGCAAATTTTGCGTCAATTTTAATTTTAAATCTTGTACAGCATCCTCATTAGTGAAGAAGTTATTCGATAGTTTGTTTAAGATGCTGAACTGGAATTTAAGTGAAACAATGTAGGAATTGATCTTCTCGTCATCAGTCGAAAAGACAATTGACGATAATTTGTTATTAATGAAATCCGCTAGTTTCAATTTTACGTGATTGTAAAGTAATTGTTGATTCTTATCACTTGTATCAATTGCTGATATATTCGAAATTACCAATGAAGTATACTCATCTATTTTCATTTCTTCTTCGGTTGTTTTCTGAATAGAAGTCGTTTCCTCAGACGTTAGGATAGATACCAACATAGACAAAACATCCAATGCTATAGTACAGAAGTCTTTAAATAAAGAAATAAAACAGTTTTTGAGTATTTCATTCACAAATGAAATTAGTTCATTGGATACCTGAGTCTTTGTTCGCACCTTCTGTCTATTACTTTGAGACGTCAAAAAGGTTCTGAATAAGATGGTCAACGATATTTTCAATTGCTTTGCAGTAGCAAAGAGCCAACTCGTAGTTCGATGTTTATTACCGGTTGCTGGTATCTCTAGTTTAATGTGTAGCGTATCCATTTTTGCTATTGTGTGCTCCTCCTCATTTTGATCTTCCCAGAGTTCATTCAACTTTTCCAAATCTGGTTGAAAATCTGAAGAGTCGAAGCTGATTTTCAAGTCCCTATCGCTGAATACTTTTACTATCAATTGCCTTAATACTTTTAAAATACCACGAATAATAGAAAAATGCAACGACTTAGAATTTGTTGAGAAATTAACCAAATGTGATACAGACCCAGGAAATATATGTGATAATTGTTCTGATGATACCTTTGAATATAACACATCAATTGTCTCGAGGCAACCATTAACAAGAACTATTTCTTCCTGCGTCGTTGGGCTTTGCAAACTTGTAAGTATATCAAGCAAGATAGTTGTCGAAGATCCCAACATCGTCAAATTTTTGGGATTGCTTGAAAAATAATCAGCAGGCAAACAAGCTACCATACTATTCATGACATTAATAGCCGACTCTTTGAACGAAAACTCCTTTTTTCCAATCACAGTGACACCCTTGGCCCCAACATTATTATCTACAAGAAACAATATCAATGGATACAATTGATCTAGTAATTTAACGTCCACATTATGACTCCATGAATGCCTGATTAAAAATGCTATTATCTCGAGCAAAACTGAAATTACCTCGTCATTTAAGGTTGGCTGTTTCAACAAGTTAGACAACGGAAAGAATACATAATCTGCTATATTGGCGGATAATCGATAAGCACCAAACTGGGAGTTTTCACGATAATGTGCTTCAAGAGTCCTATTCACATTATTCAACGCTGAAATCAATTTCTGCGAATCTGATTTGAATATTGGATTTGGTAGTAATGCTAGCTGCGTTAGTTCAACACAGTATGGTTTGATCGCAGAAAATAGCAGCAGCGACAATGCCCGTTGCACATACTGTTCCTTATCCCCTATCTTATTTATCACTTCATCAACTGACATTGATTGCGAATCTCTCCAACGGTATGATCAACTCTAATATGTAACAAGCCCATATACGGTAGGATCTATTCTACTAAGCTTATCTAGTAACTAACATTTTGCCGTTTTTCTCTAAAGGCACGTGATAAATATATCATACCAATAAATACTTAACCCAAGCGTAAATTTAGTCATTATGGAAAGTGGTGAAAATTTTTCAAAACCGTACTGAAAGAAGATGTATTTTACTCTTCATATAGTTTTTATACTAATTTGAAAGTTTCGACAACCACATAAACAACATAAGGTATGTTTTACTGAATACCATCTATAAAGCTACCATGAAATTTCCAAAAATACTTCGACACTTGGATCAAGCTGTCTCGAATTATTTCCAATCATACAAGTATTAATATAAGAATCTAATTATCTTGAAGAATGTTACCAAAGCTTAGCAATTGTATGTTATACAGGGCCGGTTTTGAGGATTTTCTTTTTTCTTAACGGAGGATGGGTACATGTTCTACTTTCAACACTATTAGAATAATAACCCTCGAGATGTTAGATACCTTGTATTAAATTAACTACTTATTAGTTATGGCTCATGAATCCATTTTAATTATTGGACACTCATGTGGCTTTTTATTATTTGTTTGATTGTGGATTCAACGTATACTAACTAATATTTAGAAAAAATGACCAGAACTTCTGTCTTAGCTGATGCTTTAAACTCCATTAACAACGCCGAAAAGACCGGTAAACGTCAAGTTTTAATCAGACCTTCCTCCAAGGTCATCATCAAGTTCTTGACTGTTATGCAAAAACATGGTATGTTTTGACTGCTTCGATTGTAACAACACATTACAACCCCCTCCTTTATATCTCTAGCCCCGGATTGATAACTGGATGGATTGATCGGTGTTCAGTCCCTTTCTGTCTTTTAAGTATTCGGAAAAGCAAAGTCTGAAGAAACATTCCTGGTTTTGGTATTGCCTTATTTATAGGGTACCTATTATCTCAATCGTTTGTTTTTTCCCCGACATTTTATCTTTCTCTAATCTAATGTGTTGTGTGTTTTATCCTTGTGACAAAACAATTTACTAACAGAAACTAGGTTACATTGGTGAATTTGAATATATTGATGACCACAGATCCGGTAAGATTGTCGTTCAATTGAACGGTAGATTAAACAAGTGTGGTGTTATCTCTCCAAGATTCAACGTCAAGGTTGGTGACATGGAAAGATGGACTGACAACTTGTTACCAGCCAGACAATTCGGTTATGTCATTTTAACTACTTCTGCTGGTATTATGGACCACGAAGAAGCTAGAAGAAAGCACGTTGCTGGTAAGATCTTGGGTTTCGTTTATTAGGTTATATAGTCTGTACAATATAGTAATTAATTTCATTTTGATTTTTAGCTAAACATAATCGTAGTATTTTGTGTCAATAAATTTCTCATACATAATTTAGTGAACTCATAATGAAATATTATATGGACTTTAACCACATGAAAAAATGCCATTACCTGAGTCACTCAAGTTTTTAGGCTCTACTTTATCATGGACCTTAAAGGCAGGGTGTGTGGCTCACTTGTTACACGAATATGTGTACGAATTTACAGAAACCAGGGGAGAGTCAATGCTCCCAACACTACAATCACACCATGATTATGTTCATGCTTGGAAGAAGCATAGATTGGGAAGAGATTTAGAAATAGGTGATTGCATAGTGGCAATAAAGCCAAGTGATCCAGAACATCGTGTGTGTAAGAGAATAACAGGAATGCCGGGAGATATCATATTGGTTGACCCATCATCTTCTTCGGAATTGACCAATAGTACGGCAGAGTGCATTTCCCATGATGGATTTAACAAGTATATAAAAGTGCCCGAAGGTCATGTTTGGGCTACAGGGGATAATTTGTGTCACTCATTGGATTCAAGGTCATATTCAGCGTTACCAATGGCATTAATCAAGGGAAAAATAATAGCTGCTAATTCGATGGATAGAGGGCTTAAAGATGAAAATGGAAAGATGTGGTTTTGGAATTTCAGGTGGATAGGAAATTCGTTTGTTACGGAGGGGTAGATTTATGTAAATACTTTATTTGTGATTAATATAATGATAATATTGATGTAACTATAAGTGTAATTTTATTCTGGCTTGAGGTTTGAAACCGGCTAAATAACTATATTAACAAACGAACACACGTATCAAGCTCTACCAGCTCTATGGTATTTGGCTAAATCTCTGAAAACTCTTGATCCAAAATAAATACTTGGACCTCCAAGGACAAAAGCGTAGAACAAAGTAACAAAAATAGTAGCACCCAAGTAGTAGCTAATGAAGGTAAATTCAAAACCGAGTAACGATATTAAGAACCCTAAGTTATAAACCACTTTGCATCCTGAAACTTGATTAAATATTCCGAATAAATCGGAACCGAGCATAGTGCCCCAGGCGACAACTAACCCGAAGAATAATGTTGTAGCACCACCAATGAATACTAGTGGAATCAATGGATTTACCGTTTTTGGATCCTCTCTGAATTGGTGGTGAATTTCTGGTTTAATTCCATTTCTTTCAACTTCAGTATATGTCGATGATGCTTTCAATTCTTCAGTAGGAATAATCTCAACTAAAGACTTGAATAAATTTGCACTACTTCCAGAGTCACCCACGATTAAATTCAAGAACAACTTGTCTTCAATCTTCAATCTTTCTGCAATTTTTTTAACTGGAATTGATAAAGAGATTAACTTGGAGCTGGCATCTAATTTAGGGACGTATGAGGAATCTAACCCTTTGTTATTTCCTAAACTAACAACAATCTGATTGGGTGCCTTCGAAAAGTCATCTTTCAAATTCAAGCTGATGTCAATCTTATCCTTTGGTGAATTGATGGATAATTGTTTGACCTCTTGTGTATTCATTTCTCCGAACGCTACTGATTCTCCATTTGATTTAATTGAGCCTTTTGAAATAGAAAATGCCAATGAAATAGCAAGCAATTGTAAGAAACTGACTATCGAAGCGAAAGCTAACTTCATTTTGATTGTATAAGTCTATATGTTGAATCTAATTGAATACTTTCTTTCAAATACCTACAGATTTGTCAACCGTGTTCGATTAAACTGTGTTCATATGAATAATGACACAAAATCATAAATCCAACACCAGTATGAAGCATTTTGTATTATATAGATATTAGATAGCAAAATACAGACTAAACACCCAGAAACAAACGTAAATAGGTAGTTGAAATATTTGTGAAGTAAAATTCCACTTCACAAGTAATATAACGAGTGATTAGTGGTCAAAATAATGAATGCAAAAAAAAAGGACATAAGTCTCACATAAAATTTCCTACTCTGTATCCTCAGTGCTGGTATCCTTTATAACAATATCTTCACTCTTGTTAAGAACATCTTTCAATTCAGCTGCATTGGGGTCAGGCTCATTCACTTCCAGGATCACTTTATATCCAGACGAGTTATTTGTATCAACAACCACATGAGACATGGGCAAGTCAAATTGGGGAGGCTTTCCGTCTATATCTATATTTTTCTCTTCACCATCTGAATTGGTAAAGCTGTCAGCAAAGTTTTTGATTTTTTTCTTCAAATAGTAACTTACCGCCAGGACAATAATCTGAATCCACGTATCTGATTTGGAACACATCGAGATAAATAACATGAGAGATCCCACGAATATAGATGTAGTCAATATAACTGGTACAAGGATAAAGGCTAGAAATTAGTTGGTGACTTCTTTAAAAAATTGTCTTCATGAAAATACGTACAAACAACGACAAAGAAAATAAAGAAAACTATGGCAAAGAATGCAATAGTAATTGATGAAATTCCGAACATGAATGTTATCAGCAGGAATATTAGAAGTATCAACGGAACAAGTATCAAAACTGATATCTAAGGTTTAGTTAGGTGTGTTTTTATAGTATTTAATATGAAAAAAAAAAAAACATACGGTTGCAAGAATAGATCGACAGTTATTCGCTCTCCCTATGAGTAAAATTGACTTTTTTATCTGGCATTTACAGTAGATAAACTTGCAAACGATATTTCTGATCATGGTTAGTATGTCATTCTATAAGGAACAGTTGGGATTATATTACATACTTGATGAATTCTTTACCGATATCAGAGTTATCAGTGAAATGATCAATAAAACCTAATGTAGTATACGTAGCACTTGCGATTATAGCAGCTATTGTATCTCGAATATGAAAGGAGAATTTACCCATATCTTTGAAAGGAACATTAATATATGATTCTGATATTTCAGTGGGCTTGTATGTTGCTTTTGCTTCGTTTGAACTGACTTGTTCTTGCGGTGAAATATTACTGTTTTGTTTATCGCCCTCTGATAATGACGATTTTATGGTCTCATTTGGTTTCATATCCCTAGGCGATAATAGTTCTGATTTGGAATGTTCAGAAGAACAACTTTTAGAGGTTTGCATTGTTGTTATCGGTTGATTGTAAGAAACAAATATATTACAAGAATTTTGCAACAACGAAAATGCTCATTTTTGATTAAAATATATGAGATCTAAAATTCGAAATCTGATAATAACTAAGATTGAAGTGAGCCATCATGAGTGTTATTCTTCAATTCTGTAATTCCCAAATCTGATTCCATATTGTATTCAACATGAACCTGTTTGAGATACAAAGGGGGTATTTTCGGTATACTGGTAATTGATTCAAACAAAACGGCGCCCATACCACCAAGGAGATGACCCAAATTATGACAATGGATTAACCATATTCCCGGATTATTTGCAGTTATTCTAATTACAGAATGTCCTTTAGCAGGAGTGTAGGCAATGTCAAACATTGGGGGGTTGGCAAAATTCAAGTTGGTATAATTGTCTTTGGCAGCTTCTTCAACTGTCGCATACGGAAAGTTTTCAGTCTCACTATAACTAATTAAATGAAACAAATGCCCATGCATATGTATTGGGTGATCAATAGCCCTAAAATTATTGATTATAATATCGATAACGTCTCCTTCTTGAATATTATCACTCAAAGATCCGTTAAAGGACGCCATTTTATTTTCTTCCTCGGAGAAAACCATATGCAACAAAGGCTTCGAAAGCTCGAAGCCAGCAGGTAATTTGGTTCCATCTTTGAACATGCTGAATTCAACTACACCCGTTCTATTCAAATAGAGTTCGAAAGTATGATCTGCTGCTTTACTAGAATTAAGTTGATCCACTTTACTCAACGGACCAGTTTCATGCGGCCAAACCAGAACGTAATTATCTTCTATTAGTTTTCCATCTAAATCTTGAAATTTGATACCATTATTGATATTGTTTCGCTGCTGAAAGTTTTGAAGCTCAACAGACGAGTGAGTAGAATTATCACCGTATATCAAATATCCTAGTGCTTCAATATACTGGGGTGTTTTAATTGCTGCGAATCTCATTGCAAATGGCTCCTTGGAGTTCTGGTGTTCGCTTGACTTTGTTTCTAAAAGAATCGTATACCTTGATCCAACTGGAACCAATAGCTGATGAACAAGTTTTGGCCGTATAAACACCCCATCAACTGCAATTACATAAAACTCGTGGTCATCAATTGAAAATGCTTTCGTATACTGACCACCAGCATTTAAAATATTTACATATTGCCAAGAGGAATGGTTTGTAAAATAGACAAAATTGTCTCTCGAAGTTGATTCACAGCTTCTAGAGAAACCAGGGCTTTCGAGTCCAAAATTATCAAGTTTGAAGTCATGATATCCATTTGTCTTCTCGCTTCTAATGCAGCCCATGGAATCAAATTGCGGCACATTATCAATTTCAGATTTTGAGGCCAATCTGTGGAATGTTGAATACTCATGGCAGTATATTCTACCCTTACCATTTAACAATATGCTCAGGATACATAATGGGTCAATGCCGTAATGGAACATTCTCGCCATGATATCATCCATTGGAAGCTTGAAGGAATCGTCCGCAATTATATATGAAGGTGACTTTTCTAAAGATTCTACTAGAGCTAACTCCTCTTTGTTCTTAACAACCAAATCATAAGGCCTCTCTCTTTCTTTATTCGGCTTAATATAAATTGGTCCGTATAGCCCGTCTGTCAGATAGCCTCTGTAATGTGCATGATACCAATAGAACCCGTACTGATCTTTCAATTGGAAAAGATACGAATAACAGTCACCACTTAGAATTGGATATTGAGTTACCCCAGGAACACCGTCAGACCATGGCGTACCCTTTTGCAAAATTCCATGAAAATGTATTGTTATTGATACTGGTAAATAGTTTACAACCGTTATATTAACCCAATCTCCCTCATCGCCTTCGATGATTGGCCCTGGTGATTGGCCATTAATTAGGAAATTACTCTTATAAATTCCATCAGGATTACCATATGCATGGGTTAATTCCAATTTATAATTTCGTACCTTCTGTTCACCAGCTGTCATACCTAGGCTGCCATCTACAATAGATGCATAAATAAATGGCAAAACCATTAACGTAACTAAACCATAGCTAATTTTCATGCTTACCATTCTTTTCTCTATTAATTTTTTTGGTATGGAAATTAAAAATATAATTCTAGTGAAACTACATGATATACTAGGCTTAAGTATATAATAATAAATCATAAGCAACGTAAATTGCTTCTAATATCATCCGATATCTGCTCAGTATAGTTATTTTGCAGCATTTAGAGTAACTTCAAGAATAAACTGTAAAAATATTGAGGTTTACAGTTAAGATGTTTCAGTGAAGTTTCTTCAGAACTTTCTTGATTTGACCAACTAGTTTGAATCAAGAAAAGAAGGATTGACAAATAATCATGCAATTCTTATCAGCAAAGTCATTATTATATGCTAGGGTATTGTTGTTGGCTGTTCTTGCCTTTTTTTGCATAAAGGATCCTTCGGTCTTGTTGGAATCCGGTTTTGCTGTTCTCTTAGGTCAAGCAATGCAATTAAATATCGTTTTCGTTGACAGTTCCAATCCGTTATTAGGCATAACAGCCGTTGCATTTGCTACATTAGCAATTTCTGATTTTATTCCTTTATTGGCCGACAATATCGAATATTTTGAGACTATTGTACCAACCAGATTATTCCTTTATTTTGGATTAGCAGCATATTCATATGTAACTAATTCGCCATTTTTCAGTAGCAACGTTATCTTTGTATACTCGTTCTTTGAAATATGGTTTAATTTCTTAATCTACAACAATTTAAGAGATGAAAGATATTATAGAATTAAGAAGTTTATAGAAGAAAATGGCGACAAGTTGAACCTTGATGAAGCCGTTAAAGTTGCGGAAGTTGATTAATGTATTAATTAGGTCTATATCGATAAATTATGTATTTATTCATTAATAAAATTTAAAATTGTCCAATTCAAACACTCCTCAAGGTCACTTAAATCATTAAAGTTGATCAGCAAAACATTAGCACCTTGCTGATTATCACTTATTTTCTCTGGACTCTCAAACTTGATAATATTCAAATTAACAATCAATGTACAGAATATTTCAGTCGAGGTAATATCAATATAAATCTTTAAGACTTGACCATCTTTCAAGTTATTGACAGTAACCTCGAATGAAGTCAACGGTCTTTCAATTGATTTAATAAATGGGTTTACGATATTGTCTTGACTTTTTTTCAAATTGACGTACTTTTCGTAATCAATAGTAAGCTTTGCTTTCTCTTTGAATTCGTTCAGATGAGAATCTAAAATATTTAACATATTCTGTACATTTATCTCGTGCCTTATATGGCCTAGTAATGGCCTTAATATCAATGGATGTGAGTTGCTCTGTTTCCATTTTGTAATAGCCGTAGGAATTTTTTGCTTTAATTTTAAATTATATTTGTAAAAGCAACATAACATTAACTTTAAAAGCGTTAGTATAGACTGAGCTTTTTTATTATTGATTGATGATAACTGATTGATATTTTGATAGTAATTGCTTAATTCATCTTCATTATTTTCATCATAAATTATAGATTCTATCTCTATGATCTCATTATTTATTTCAATGATGATCTTATTAGCTATAATCAGCACATTGTAATTAATTAAGTACTTGGCTTCTCTTGTTAATTGATAAAATAGATCTTCCTCAAATAAGAAAAATCTGGCTTTCTCTATATCATTAATTATTCCATACTTGCTAGTATTTATGAAATTATTCTCAAATATAGACTGACCTGTAAGCATATAATCATCATCAATTTTGCTAAGAATCTTAACTCTTATGTACTTATAAACTTTATTCGTAATTTTATTTGTACTAGAAACTGGATTAAATGATATTTCACCGGTATGATTGTCTTTTCTTAAAATTGCAAGTCCCCTATCATGATAACTAGAACCTGAGTCTCCATAACCATACCTGACGCCAATTGCTCTTGATCCATTTGCAGGGTCTCTCGTTTTGTACAAAATTTCATGATTCCCAAGAACCAAATTAATCATATCCCAATATCTTTTCTCTTTTAGAACTTGTTCATTTAATCGTAAACTTGCGTTTTTGAAAGAATTGGTAATCTTATTCAACGATTCCAACTTCCAACCTTGACCAATTATGGCAGAATTTTTATATTTCGACGTATCTGTATTATTTGACAATCTGTCTGAATTTAAAGATCCAATGGGAACACTCTTGGATAGATGTGGTGACATTGTAGATTTACCTATGTTTGGTTTAACTGTGGAAAGTAATAACGAGACAAAATCTAATGATAATGATGTTTCATTCAAAGCAGAATTAATATATTTTGATAATTCAAACTTTTGCTTCTGAAAGTTTTCAAACGTATTTTTAGTGTCAATTAGATCATCTGTGCTATCAGAATGAAGTAAAGTCTCTTTGTTTTCAATATCCTTGTCTTCAATTTCTTCTTCATTTGTTTTTATATCTTCGGTCAGTGCATTTTCTGAGCTGGCAATCTCTTGTTCTAAGGAATCCTCTGTAAGATTTAAGAATGACAGTCTTTCTATTAGGATTCGAGGTATCAATTCGGCCATTGATAATTTATCCCTAGTAAGATATGGTTAATTGTTGGTCTTGAAAATTATTAACGAATTCATAATACTTACTCATCTTGAATGAATGGATCTTTATATCCATCTCCATATAAGTCTGGATCTATTTCTAAATGAACCCTATCTCCCATTGGAATTCTTAAGTGACTTAAAAATTGTACTATTATAGTATAGTATCATGAACTTGCATTAAGCATTCCACTTAAATGTCGCGATCGATTAAATTGCATTGAGATTCACAGAGTACGACAAAAATTTCTAATGCTGTATTATTATATATTATATAGAAAGACTACATAACCTAATCCATAAAATCATCTAAGTCACCTTCTTCAATAGCCTTTAATAAATCTATTTCTTCTTCTTTTGATTCTAAACTATTTTTATTTGAATCTAATTTGTTGTTATCAGAAGGATATTTCATAGACTTAACACTATCATTGTGCAACGATAAACAAAACTTGATTCTTTGATCAAATTCACCTTGAGGCAATTTAGTTGAATAGATATCCAATAATTCCTTACTCTTCATGTAGCCATGTTCATGGTTAATACTAGCTTCTATAACACCATCTCTGATAGCTTTTGAGACTATATATTCAGTCAGCTCTTCCGAATCCAAGTGCAATTTAATACAGATATCCTTCAATGAGATTCTTGAATACGATAAAGAAATGATTCTGATACCGGTTTTAATGACGTTTTGGCCCAATCTTGAAACTAAGGTAAAATTGTCATCCTTAACGAAATAGCTTTCATACTTCTTCAAGACTTCACCGAATAATTTCAAGTCACCCAACCTAACAGCTTTTGTAACCATAAAATAAGGCTCAAAGCTGCCCGCATTGTTTTTGAACACCTTCAATTCTGGAATATCACCCATTAATAATTCAATGATGATGCTTAATTTGGTTGCAGATTGAATAAAGCCGTTAGCCAATTGGGTTTGCGGAGTTTTTCTGATAGCTGCTAGAACATATTCATGAGCTAAGGAATAATCTAACTGAATAGCATTGATTTTAGCCAAGTAGTAATAATATCTCGCGTATAACGCATTACCAGCATTTTCAGGAAATTCAGTCTTTTCAATCAAGTTAGTTGCTTGGTTAATATCATGGGATAAAAGATAATTTCTCAATAACAATGTTATGATGGAAGCTGTGGTTTCGCTATCGTGTCTTAAAGTAGCAGTTCTTAAGCTCAATAACAATGAGGGACGTATGGAATAGTAATCTTTAGTCAATTCTTTAGTTCTACTGATGTAGAACCATATTTTAGCTTGAATGAAATCCAAAGAACGACGATTGAATGTTTGCATCAAGCTAATTACCTTATCGTTGAAAGCATCCAATTTCTTTAATTGATCCTGATCCAAAAGATAAATTTGAATCAACAAGTGAATGTACAAATCAACTTCTGGTAATACACCTTCATTTGAGTTAATCGATTCGTCGACATCCATTTTATCTTCATTGGTCTGAGGCGTTCCAATTATGTCCACAAGATACAGTTTGTTTGGATGATCGTTTGCGTATGTTTTATTGATGATGATTCTCAAACATTCTGGATTCTGTAATATATTACGTCTTAAGCGTCCTAAATCACGGAAAACCTTTGAAATGTATCTGTTATCAAAATTATCTGCCGCCTTCTGTAAGAATGTAAATGATTCTTCGATTTCCTTCACCAAAACTTCGGTCTCATTGGCACTTTCTGGTTCTTTAAATTCGGCTGACACCTTGTTCTTATATATTTCAGACATTATATAAGCTGATGGTATATATAAACAAAATTGGCAAATGAATTGACTATTCCTGGTAAATCCTTAATCAATAGTATACGTTGCCACCATATAGTAGAGAAATCGTGAAAAATGCGATATAACGTAGACTACCGAATAGGGAAGTAAGTAAAAACGAGTTATAATTGAGATTATCCAGGATCTACAATATGAACGGATTAGTGTTCGGGACGTTCTTGCAACTTTATATGAGATAGTCTTCAGTAAGACATGTTCAGTATTTATTACTTCAAAATATTTAAGCGATGCTTTCGATTTCAATAGCTAGAGAAGAGGCTCTTCCAACCGCCAACGCAAGTGCTAGAAAATCAAGTTACTTTAACCCCGGATAGAGAAGGCTAGATCTTCACTAACGTAATATGGCTACGTTTCAATTCTTAAATATTTGAAAGACAAGTGCAAATGGAGAACCAAAGAAACTTTATTAGGAAAGATAATTTCCTAAACTTCAGAGAATTGTTTGTTCAATATGCTTGGAGTAGAACGCTCGATGGCCAAAAAGATTTATCACATTAGACTATATTGGACCCAAATAAAGAAATCATATATAACTAGTTAGTTTAATAGATTATAAAAGACACAGAAAAAGCAAATTAGACTAGTGTAGCAGTTAAAAAAAAAGACTTATATGAAATAGTAATAAATTAGCAGCACGAGTTGGCTTGGTTTGAAGTTAAGGATTGACCTCTTAAATTGACGTTTGATTTACCATTGTTAGCATTATTAGCGTTTCCTGATGATGTATTGTTTGTCATTTGAGCCTTGATTTGTCTGGCCATGGTGTAGAAAGCTTGTTCAACATTGGTAGAAGATAATGCTGACGTTTCCAAAAATGGGATATCCAATGCGTCAGCAAACTCCTTAGCAGCCGTGTATTCAACAACCTTCTTGTCGGATAAATCAGCCTTATTACCAACCAATAATTTCATAACACCTCCTGTAGCATAACGGTCAATTTCCTGTAACCATTGTTTGACGTTATTAAACGATTCTTGGTCCGTGACATCGTAAACGATAATAATACCGTGTGCCCCACGGTAGTATGACGACGTGATGGTTCTGAAACGTTCTTGTCCAGCAGTATCCCAGATTTGTAACTTGATGGTCTTACCATCTAATTCGATAGTTCTAATCTTAAAGTCAACACCAATGGTTGAAATGTAGTCTGGAGTATAAGTGTCATCGGCGAATCTTAATAACAAACAAGACTTACCAACTCCTGAGTCTCCAATCAATAATAACTTGAATAAATAATCGTACTCGTTATTCATTATATATAGGCCTTCTCTAAAATGTTAATTAAAGGGGAATGTTGTTTTCAACTAAAATGCAAATTTTATAAGTAAACTATGACTGTATCAACTAAAAATAGTTCAAATATGAGTATAATTAATAAGATTTCTTCTTATTAATGTTTATAACTAGTTTTGTAATGATACCCGATATAAGTAATGTTTTATTATTGATTCTTCTTTATTGTGAATGAGTTCGAATTTCGTGTCTTTTGAGAAATAAATTGCCATTAACTCTTGACAATATTACACGACCACCATTTTTTAGACTAAGCTACTATTACTACACTACACATAGCATATATATCTATTCTATCTTGTGGGCAAGTTCATGTTCCGCCTCTTTGGTAGTCTTTTTGCCATTTGCTTTTTTCTTTGCAATCAAGAGCATTCTGTAAAACCAGTACACGTTCAATATATCAAGCGTAAAATTCAACGACAAAGTACCAATAGGTAAGACCTTGTAGAGTTGATCCCACACAGCGAACATATCACGGGCAACCATGATAACCGCGTAGAAGCCCCATAAAATTCTGACGGTGAAGAAGGTCACCAACAACAAAATCCCGTTCACGATAACAGTGGTGTCACTGACGAAGCCTGCAGGCATCTTGGATGCAAACCAGTTGATATTGACGAACGGAGTACTCAATTCGAAAAGCAAGAACGCCGGAACCCATGGCAAGCAAAATGGGAACAACGTGCTCCCAAACACAAAGAGGGCAGACACAGCATGGACGAGAAACCCGGCACCAAACAAGTTCATGTACTTAAAACACACCACCAAGTCCCACAAAAAGTAGCCCACCGAAATCGAGCTGACAAAACCTCCGTACGGGTAGTATGCGAATACGGCACTCGCATGATCGAGTTCCCTGTTCTTCCACGTAGGATGGTTCCACATCGGAATCAACGCGAGTACAGAAACTACGCATTGTACCATCGAAACAACATGAATATCGAAGTTTATTTTGGTCTTGTAGTTCAATTGCGTGTATGACTTACCGAATAACCTGCTGCAAACCATCGGTGACAATTTTTGTACCAAGATGTACATTAAAAACGACCCCACGATCTCATGCCAGTGTGCAACCAAAGGGGTGGTAGAAGTCTCAGGGAAAGGTCTAAATTTTAAAAACGGATCTTCATTGAAGACGGGTAAGAAATCTGTTAACGACATGCTTGAAAACTCTGAGATACAGTCGAAGCGTGAATAATCCGACACAAGTACTTTCTGATCATCGTCATTCACCTTGAATAGAATTGTTGGTATTTAGTACCCTGCTTATATAATCACGCCAGTGAAATTTTGGAAAATTTCGTTCTATTGACAGGACGTATATAGCATCTACAAGTTTACAATAACCCACAGTAACATAGATAATCAATTATATCACCATGTCGTACCCATTAGTTTGTTTAGGTAATCCATTATTGGATTTACAAGTTGACGTTGAACCAGAATACTTAAGTAAGTATGGTTTAAAGGAAAACGATGCTATTTTAGCTGAAGAAAATCACTTCCCAATCTACGAGGAAGTTTTGAAGAAGTCTGGATTAAAGACCGTTGCCGGTGGTGCTGCCCAGAACACTGCTAGAGGTGCCCAATACATCTTACCACCAAAGTCTGTTGTTTACTTTGGATCTGTTGGTAAGGATGTTTACGCTGACAAGTTGAACGAGGCCAACGAACAATACGGTTTGAGAACCGAGTACCAAATTCAAGACGAAATTGCTACCGGTAAGTGTGCAGCTTTGATCAATGGTCCACACAGATCATTGGTTACAGACTTGGCTGCTGCTAACCACTTCAAGGTTGACCACTTGGAAAAGCCAGAAAACTGGGCTATTGTTGAAAACGCTAAATACTACTACATTGGTGGTTTCCACTTGACTGTCTCGCCACAAGCTATTGAAAAATTAGGTAAGCATGCTGCTGAAAACAACAAGGTCTTTGCCTTGAACTTCTCTGCTCCATTCATCCCACAATTTTTCAAAGATCCATTGGCCTCATCGCTCCCATACGTCGATTTCGTCATTGCTAACGAATCGGAAGCTGCTGCTTATGCTGAAGCCCAAGGTTTATCTGTCGATTCAAAGGATGTTGTTGCCATTGCTAAGGAACTTGCTAAGTTACCAAAGGCTAACAACAAAAGACAAAGAACTGTTGTTTTCACCCAAGGTACCGACCCAACGGTCACCGTTACTTACAACGAATCCACCAAAGACTTTGACGTCAAGGAATACACCGTTAGAAAGTTGGAAGAAAACAAAATTACCGATACCAATGGTGCTGGTGACGCGTTTGCTGCTGGCTTCATTGCTGCTCTTGTTGAAGGTAAAGATATTGCACAAGCTGTTGATGAAGGTCAATGGGCTGCCTCTTTATCTATCCAAGAAGTTGGTCCATCTTTCCCATTCCCTAAGCAAACTTACACAGCCTAGATTGATACTGGTGATAGTCTGTGACTCGGTATCTTAATATATTCTTTTTTGTCCACTATATTTATCTTCTATTACTTCATTTCAACATGGGTTTTTCTATACAACTTTTTTTTACAAAAGAATTTTTTTCTTTGAAGCTTACAATACTTACGGGGTACGGGTCTATAACTGACTTAATTATTTAGATTTTTATATATTATGAATGCAAACGAATTCAACATTGTTGCTAAAAACATGTTTATATGTAAATCCGAAGGTTAGCGAGCCCTCACTGAATATATTTAATATTGAAAAAAATCGATGAGTTGAGTTTTAGCACCTAAACCTACGCTTGTTACATTCACTTAATTAGCTATAAACTACATCAAAGGTGATGCCAGTTCTGAAGGATCATTATTACAGATTAGCATCTGAAGTTCCTCAGGAAAGAATCGAAGCTGCTACAGCATTGCTTCAGGAATTAACACAAGTGAACGAAAAAGATGAATGGGACTATGCTTTGAATAGATTGATTAAAGGGTTAACAAGTTCCAGACAGAGTGCTAGATTAGGATTTTCTATGGCTCTAATTGAAGTTTTACGTGAATTGGTCGAGAAAGAAGAACATGAATTAACTGTTTCTAACTTCTTACAACAAGTATTAAAGTTGAGCCAAGTTAAATCATCAATGAAAGGTAAAGAAGAAAGATCTGTTTTATTTGGTAGATTGTTTGGTTTGCAAGTGTTATTAAATTCCCAATTATTATTTAATGATAAGGTCTCATCTCCAGAACTGTTATGTGAATTTGTTGATCAATTGGTTGAATTATCTAGCATTAAATCATGGTTACGAGAGACTTCGATCTTTACTTTGTGCCAGTTTATCAGCCTCTTGAGAAACAATTCAGGTGAAGATGTAGTTCTTGTGCATATTTTACAAAAAATCAACGATGTTGGTTTGAATTTAACTACCGAAGGTATTGCTGTCTATTTGTCAATTCCTCAACAAAATCGTGAGATATACTCCAATAAGATAATTGATACGAAACCAAACTGGAAAAATGGAGATCCTTTCTCCAAGGGAAATTTACCTACTTTAGCTAAGGCCTTAAAGGATGTGGAGGTTGTTGAGCCTGAAGGTGACGGAAGTGACACGCCAAAGACGAAAAATGGTAATTCGAAACAAAAAGGTAGTTGGAGTCCTAGGATACACTTTGTTTGGGATATAATAAACCAGCACTATAATAATCATGGGTTTGAAGATTCTGTTGATACTGAAAATGAAAGTTCTGACTCGAAGAAGCGTAAGAAGACATCGTCTAAATCTTCTAAAAAGCAAAAAATTACAAATGATAATGAGGTACCATTGAAGGAATTCTGGAAAGTTGTGGTTGACGAAACTTTGTTTGCTGATAAGTCATCACACGAACGAAAATACTGGGGGTTTGAAATATTTATTAAGTTTTTAACTTCTATAAAATCAACTGATATTTCTTCGTTATTCACCCCAAACTTTATGAGATGTTTAATTAACCAGTCTTCCCAACAGAATCGTATATTGAATAAAATTTCTACGAAAGTGTTAAGTATAATTATTGATAGTTCAAGTAAAGACTTTACGAAAGCTCCAATTATTCTTGACTGTCTCGTTGACGAATCTAAAGGGGGTTGTTGGAATTTTGATTTAGTTACTAAATCAAAATGTACTGATAAGTTAATTGCGGTTTTAAATGGTAAGGAAGATATCAACAGGATTGAGGTTGATTTAGTATTGAACCAGTTCAAAGACGTTTTAATATCTAAATTTAATAGTGCCTTAGCTTCTCAGGAGGAAGAAGAAACTGAAGATGAGCATGAAGTTATGAAGAAGTCTAATGATAATATTCAGAAATGGGCTTTGGACAAACTATTATTACTTTTCAGATCCAATAAAGCTTTACTTTCAAATGAGAAAACTAACTCTAAATGGTTAACAAAAATTTTAAAGTTACTAATTCAGCATTCATTTTTCAAAAAGATAGATAGCCATGCTGTTTCTGGTAATATCAGAAAGATATGTCAAGACAGGTTGAGTTCTGTATTATCCGATATAATCAATATCCAAATGAATGACCGTTCGTGGCCGTTGTCGTCATGTCTTTCTTCTATTAATAAATTAGAAATCTCAGATGATTATGAAAATCTCTTGCAATTCGATGAAACTTTATTGAATGTTAAAGAAGAAGCTCTCGCTGTCTTAGCAGAGATTGATGGATCACTTAAGAACTCACGCAAGAACGATAATCAAAAGAGAGATCAATTAGATTGTTTCAAATTGTTGTTTTCAATGATATTAATACAGTTTTATATGGGTGACGAAGAAGCTGTCACTGTCCTTGAAGAATTGAAAATGTGCTATAATAACTTCTTTAAGCGTGAAGAAAATGAAGATGCTGACTCTGCTGTGTTTTTAACTGAAATAATTTTATCATTTACATCGCGTAAAGCGACTTTACTGAAGAAACTTTCGTCCATTGCATGGGAATCTTTTTTGTGCTCCAAGGATGAAACTGATAAAGTAAAGTTGAATGAAGAATGTTTGCAGTTATTATTTGATGTCTTAGAGGCTCGTGAGAACAAAGAAGGACAGCAGAAACTATTTGAAAATGAAGATGAATTCGAAGCTGTTGATGATGAAGATGACGATTCACATGATTCAGCTGATATCGTCGAAGAAAGCGATAAAAATGATGAAGACTCAGATGGCAGTGATAGTGAAAGTGATAGTGAAAGTGGGAGCGATGAAGAGTCTAGTGGAGCCAATAAATCAAATGACGTTATTTCAGAGGTTGATAAGCAAACGAACTTGAAGTTAGCACAAGCCTTGGGTATTCCAACTGAATCGTCCGGTGAAGTCAAATTTGAAGATTTGAGCTCGCTGGAAGATAACGATGAAGATTCCTCATATCAGTCAGATTCAATGGATGATGAAGAAATGATGGCAATGGATGACCAATTGTCAAAGATCTTTAAGGAAAGACATGACGCAATGTCAAGCGTTGTTACTGGTAATAAGAGAAAAGCTGAAGTAATTGAAGCTAAGGAACAAATGATTTTCTTCAAAAACCGTATCTTGGATCTCTTGGAATTGTTCAACAAAAACCAACCTTCGTCCTACCTAAATTTGGCCATGATAAAACCATTAATCATATTAATTAACTTGACGATGGACAAGAATTTAGGTGTCAAAGCCCACAAGTTATTAAAAACAAAATTGAGTAAGACCAAGTTAACTAATCATGAGTTGGAAATAAATTTCCCAACCAAAACAGAGCAGTCTAACTATAAGGAATCTTTGATGAGTCTCATCGAATGGTTACAAAAGGAAGCTGGCTCGAATAAGTCGTCCAACCAAGCACACTCGATGGCTTGTGGTCAATCTTGTATCATTGTAGCTAAGAGTTTAATTGCCGTGGACGAACTGTACTTGGACAGAATTATTGATTTGTATGCTCAATGTTTAAAGAAATGGGCAGCAAAATCTAACAGTAAAATCCAGGCTTCCATGTTTTTTGATTTTATCAACTGGTTGAATTCCAAGAGAGGTAACTAAGACGTAACAATTAGATAAATATGCATACACTAGTCTATATAATTTGCAATCGATATAATGTCCAGTCTCATATTTACTTATCATTTACCCAGTTTATGTGCGATAGCGCGTAAATTTTAGCATCAGTAATATTTCACCAATTAAATCCCGATCCACGACCGAACGAAAACTTATACCTTAGTTTAATCAAGAATATAATTCAATTATTCAATTATAATTAAATAATCAAACATGTCTGCCTACAAACAAGCCGGTATCTCATTAAACAGAGCATTAGCTCTCTCTGCCAAGGCGGTCAGAAGTGCTTTAAAGCCAGAATTTAAGGTTGCTGCTGAAAGAAGAGGTCTTACCGAAGTCAAGGCCATTAAGATTGAAAACGGTCAACAAGGTGAACCTAAGTCTTTAGATAAATAAATCATGGTAAATTGAGTTTATGAATTATGTTTTATTTCGCAGGTTCTAGTTTTGCCATTTAGGGCAACAGAAATTGTGTTTAATATTTCCTTGTTTATGGAGGAGGTATCAACCAGTATAGAAGTTTCAATAAAAATATTGCAGTCTTAAGTACCAATTGTGGATATCTGTAGTTACAGTAGGCATTTTCTATTTATTTCTATAACCTTGCTAACGAACTATGAGAGAACATACGCTCCAAAAACATGTGTGGGTATTAGTGTTACTATTTACAAGCGACTATTCCAAGGCCGTGTGATGCTCTAAACTATGAAACAATGTTGTCGGACGAGATCTTTGATTCTGAGATGGCAGCATTCGTATCTTCGTTTATTTCTTTGGATATTTGATCTGCAAGTTGAGCACGCATCTCAACTGGTAAATCATCAATCATGGATCTGATTATTTCAAGTTCATTTGCCTTATTCTCTTCAGCTATTCTTTCCGTTTCTTCGGCTTCGGTCTGCTTTGGAGTTTCTTCGGATCCTTCGAGGCCTGAGTTATCTAACAACTTAGATAATTCAGAGTTTGGATCACTGTACAATTCGACAAATCTGCCTTGTTCAACCACCTTTCCATGTTTGCCCAAAACAATGATATTCTCAGATTTTGAAATAGTAGATAATCTATGGGCAATTGATATGATAGTCATTTTACCCTGAGATGTTAATTCTTTTAAAGTTTCATTAATAAGACTTTCCAGTCTAGAATCCAAAGCCGATGTCGCTTCATCTAAAATCAAAATTGATGGTTTCTTAATCAATGCTCTAGCAATAGCCACCCGCTGCTTTTGACCCCCTGATAAGGATGCACCACGAGAACCAATTATAGTTTCATATCCATCTGGAAGAGACATAATGAAGTCATGGCAATTAGCCTGTCTGGCAGCAAATTTAACATCTTCCATTGTCATCTGACTTATTTGAGACGGCGTTAATCCGTATACAATATTCTCTAAGATAGTTCCTGATAACAATACTGGTTCTTGTTGGACAATTCCAATAATCGACCTTCTCAAGTCACGAACTTGAAAGTTATTAATATTTCTGCCTCCGATAAGGATCTCACCACTATTAATATTATATGACCTTAATAACAATGATGCCACGGTAGACTTCCCACATCCTGAAGGTGCAACAATACATGTGGTCGATGATGCTGGTATATTGAATGAACATTCATTAAAAATCTTATCATATGGTCTACTGGCGTAGCTGAAAACAACATCTTTAAACTCAATACTATTTGATAACCCTGGAGGTAATTTATTTCCTTTTATAGGAGGAACATCATTATCGTAGTCGATTAATTCGAACAATTTTATACCGGCACCTGAACCTTTCATCAATTCCATATAAGTTGTGGTCAAACTGTACAAAGCCAGATTGAATAATTCCAGGTACATTGTGAATGCAACCACATCACCGGTTGTCATTTGTCCATTTATTATCAAGTAGACACCGATTGCAACACATGACAAATAACCAGTATGGTACAAACTATAAATTGAAACCAGGTAGTTTGACTGTGCAAGTGCTTCTTTTTTTGCTACGTTAATAACGTTTCTGAGTTGATCAGAATATTTCGTCAATTCTTTTTGTTCACCAGTAAACGCTTGAACCAATTTAACCGAATTAAGAGTTTCTTCACTCACCTTCGTAAGACCTGCTGTTGCGTTCTGCAATCTCGTAGATAAAGCACGAATCTTTTCACCATACCACACTGATCCAAATGTTATTGGAGGAGAAATTAATAACATAATACCAAACAACATAGGATTAATAGAAAACATCATGTAAGAACTAATTATACCAAACAAGACATTCTTCAACCCATCAGGTAAATTATTTGTAATAGATCTTGAAACAACATATGCATCACTTGATAATCTAGATATCAAATCACCTACTTTATGTTTTTCATGATCGTAGAATTTGGCATCATGTCTCAATAAATGTTTCATCACTCTCAATCTTAATCTTGCAACTAATCTCTCACCCAATACTTTCAAAACCCAAATTCTAGCCCAAAAGCAAACAGCACTTAAGCACATAAATGGTACCATAAAACTGAAAACTGTGGAATACTTGTATCCCCAAATCAATAGAGTGCCGTCACTATCTTTCATATTATTATTAAAAGCATCAATAGCCGAACCAACTAATTTGACTGCTGTTGTTGGATATAAAACTGCAAACAAAATGAACCCTAACGCATACAAAAAAAGTTTCAAATCAGGCCTTCCCAATTTTAATATACGAAATATGGTTTTTATATTTTCACGAAATGGTTTCTTATCTTTCTTTTGTTGCTCCTTCTCTTCTTCTCTCAACTCGCGTTTCTTTATCTTGGTAAACTCCAAATGGTTCTTCAAAGAGTTAGAGTTTTGTAGGGACTTTACTAATTCTTGTTTACTTGGATCTGTTGTATTCCTAATGACCAGTGAGCCTGAAAAGTTTCTCAGTTGACCAGAAATAATATCAGTTTTCTCTGGAACTACATTATATGCATTAGATATGTATGGAGAGGTTCTTCTGTATATCACACTCGCATTTAATGTAGATAGCCTGGTCGGTATTTTTGTATGTAGAGTCCTAAAAATCCCAATATTCGAACTATACAGAAACAAAAACGATGGTTTCACTCGATGTATAGGTAGCAACATGTGAGATTAATAATTAACTGTATATCTATATTCTTTATCAAATTAGACTTAGCTATGATAAATATACCTTCAACATCTACAAAGTATAAAATTTCAAAATACGTCCGAAATATTATAAATTCACGTGATCTAAGTACAATTATACACTTCTATCAGCAAAACTTTGAATCATACCTACTTCAGACTCTTCATATTCTCTAACCTCAACTTGACCAGAAGCATCTGCAAATGTATTGGCTTGAATCAATTGTTTACGTGGTAATTTCTTACGTAAAATGACAGGTCTAAATCTACTGTATTCGTCAGTGACATCGGTCATATCATTGTAGTACGCAACACCCTTGGTTACATCACCTGTACTTTTATAGACATGCAATTTTAATAAGAAATCACCTAACACATCTACTGCTGTGTTATTCAACTTGGATTCGTCGAAGGTGATCTTCAAGTCATCCATATTTTCCTCACTGAATTCAAGTTTACAGACACCACTCTTGTGCAAAGACTTGAAAATACCAAAGCGAGCTTGCATGTGGGGTTGGCCCCATTTACGAGATGTTGGATCCCAGAATTCTAATCCTAATAAACCGGCACGGCACATTAATGCAGTAGCAATCAAAATAATTTCTTTCTGATCTTTTTTGTCAATAACTCCGAAGATCGGCAATACCTCTAACGGTTTTTTAAGAATGAGGTATAATGCAACCAACTCTGCTCTACATTCCTCAAACGACCCTGCAACTGCGCTGAAAAGTGAACCCCAGGTATCAGTTGGCTTATAATACGAATGGATATTAGGATTTGATTTATCAAAATTGAATTCACCTGGCGATACTTCTTGCAACAACTTACCCGTACCATGGCCTAAAAGCTCGTGTAAACCAACCTGTATTTCGAAGGCATCATCCCTCCATTTACGGAATTTAGCTTGCATGTCATTCTCGAGGAAAGTAATAAGCTCTTCCTTCTTAGGCTTTTTAGGATTTGCTGATAAAACATTTCCTAAAGAAACATTCTTGAAACCAACATTTAATCTAACATCATCGTAGTTTGGAATATTAATACCAGCTGGAACACCTGATCCAGCAAATGTTAAAACTTCTAAAGATGTAAAATCTGGAGGGGTAAATGTATCCTTTTCATAAATCTTGTCCCAAGGCAAATAAGGAATTAATTTGGTTGCATTTTCTACCAAGGTGGAAAATTTGGCAGTACGATCCTGATTAACCATGGCTACTAAACCTTCCCATTCACCTCTAACGCCTGATGGGTCTCTATAGGTTTCAATGAACCCTATATTTGATTCCACCACAGGCCTTAAATCCTTGACCCATTCAATCTGAGACGACTTATGCGCTATCATATTACCAGTTTGAAATGACTCAACATAATGATTGATCATTTTACGTTGGGTCTCATTTGCAGCTCTTTTTGCAGCTTTTTTCATGTTCTCTACAATCTGTTCAAATTCAACATGATGATCACCAAAAGCAATAGTCAATGAACCTCCATTATCTAAGGAAATCTTCTCCTTTGGATAGTTTGTTGTTTTGTTCTCAGTTTCAGAACTGGCAACAAGAACAACGAACTCCTTGTTCGAAGTTTTCTTAACCCTTGTATTTTCTGGCATAATGCCCTTGTTTGCAAGAGCAGCATTAACAATTTCCGCCTCATCCTTGGTAATATCGGGCGAATCAGGATAATAGTTCGATAATTGACCCTTTTCTGGCCATCCTAACAAGTTGGTAGTCGTATCATATATAGCAACACGAATTTTCATATACGTCGAAGTAATTGAATCGTTATTAATTCCCTCAGAAATCAATTTATCAAACTCCTCGATTGACAACTTCGGAACAAATTTCTTGTCTCCGAATGACTTGTAGTTACCTAAGTTTGACAAAAATTGCGAGGCATATTCCAAGTAATGTGGCACTGCTCGTGATTCCTTGGTCAGTCCCTTGCTTAATATAGCTTCATACTCCTCGTTAGTAGCCGGTTCGCCTAAATGTCTATGAATTGATAAAATTAAATCATAAATTGCTTCACTTTCAGGAGAGACTGATCTTAAAATGGCTCGAGTACCAAAGTGGGAGGCCCTTGAAAGGTAATGAGCATATAATTTAGCGTCATTTGTTGGTAATTGTTCAAAGTGTTTTTTGGCAGATAACGCAATTATAGGTGCATTTGAGTCTGAAAGGAACGTATTAACTTCCGCCATTTTCAATTGCTTAAATATTAAATATTGATAAGAAGAGAGATTCCTTACACTTAAATAGTCCAATTCTGAGTGAATGTGTAATCGCGATCGCACCCCAAAAAAAAAATCCTGCCTTTCACAAGTATGGCACCAAAAACGATTGGTTTATCTTATTATTAAAGCGGTAAAAGTTACAACAATGGGCAAGCAAAAGGCCACACATGTGAAAGAAAGACCGAAGAAAGAAGAGCAGAATATTGATGATGATTCTTTGAAGAAGGAAGAACAGGCGATTGATGATGAAGAGTATGATGAAGACGAAGATGAGGACTATGACCCAGAGGCGAAAGTTGAAGAAGAAAAAGAAGCTAGTGATGAAGAAAGTGACCATGAACCCCAGCCAGATTATTCTTCGATAGAAAATGCCACGTTCCAGGACAGACTCGTTAAAACAAGAAGTCAACGACACCAAGAGAAGTACGGATCCATTGCGGGAGTCAATCATATAAGGCCAGGATTGATAAAAAGTGATGATATTAGCCCAAATATAGATGTGGATGCCATATTTAGCGATTTACAACGAAAGAGCAAGAGCGGGACACCAGACGACTGGAAGGCATCGATTGAGGAGGATCAAGCTCAGAACGAGAGCATTAAAAATAATAACGCAATTCCAAGCCAGGCCACCAATATCGGTTCAAGCGACAAACCTCAAGAAGATAACACTCTAAATCCACAGAAAGTTAAGATTGAATCGTCGTACACATTTGCAGGAAAAGTTATCACGGAGTCCAAACTAGTGGATGCGGATTCTGCGGAGGCAAAAGCGTATTTTAACTCCACGAAGGGTATAACAGGTAATGATTCAAAGGCATCGGGGGCCACTCGTTCATTTGTGCCTATCGTTCGAACCATACCAGGATCTACCGAGCCAACAGAGCTTCGTATTAAGCTTAAAAGGCCATCATTGATCGACAAATTCTTATCGACATATGGTAACAAGAAACAGAAGCTATCTACTTTAGAAAAGTCTCGTTTAGATTGGGCTAGTTTCGTTGATAAGAAGAAGTTAAAAGACGACTTATCTACGCATAATAAAGGTGGTTACTTGGATAAGCAAGAGTTCTTAGGAAGACTTCAAGACAAGAGAGATGAACATTACCAAAAAGCAAAGGAAGAAGAACGTAAAAGACAATGGCAGTTGCAGCAACAACAGTCCTAGTAATGACCTAAATCCTTTCTATAGGTCAACGATTTATTGTATAATATTGTATAGTATTGATCTATGTTACATAGTAAATAAAAAAAGTATCACAAAATGGCATGTGGAAAATCTTCACTCATTTTGTTAGTCAATTCAGAATGGATATTTATTAATTAGTATCAATGCATACGTCAAGTTCATTAATTAATCCAAGGTAAATATTTTGTTAACATGTCGGAAAGTAATATATTGAAGCGTAAGAATGAGGACTTGGAATCCTCGTCGGATGACCAATTAAACAAAAGAGTGGCATTAGACAGCGAGCAATTGGCGTTGAATGATAAACAACAAGAAGTGGCACATACAGCACCGGTTATCAGTAATGGTATAACAGGAGAGTCTACCACACCAACTGAAGAAAATCAAGAAACAGAAGAGTTACCTAAAGCTCCAAATGATGAAGCAGAAGCTTTTACCGAGGATGCCTCTGCAACAACAGACGCATCGTCAAAGCCGGTATCAAATCATAGAGAGAAAGAAGGAGATCCAACATATGTTATGTTCAGAATGTATTGTCCTGTCAAAGAAGCAAGTACTGTTGTGGGCAAAAAAGGAGAAAAGATCAATCATATTAGAGATAAGGCAAATGTGAGAATTAATGTTAGTGAAAACTTAAAGAATGTACCAGAAAGAATAGTCCTGGTCAGAGGTCCTGCTGAAAACGTAGCACGAGCATTTGGGTTAATAACAAGAACAATATTGGAAGAACCAGAAGATGAGCCTGCGTCGATGCTTAGCAGACAATATAATTTGAAATTATTGATTCCACATCCAATGGTTGGGTATATTATTGGCAAGCAAGGTGTTAAATTCAGAGAAATAGAAGAAAATTCCGCCGCCAAGTTAAAGGCTGCTGAGCAACCATTGCCATACTCCACGGATAGAATATTATCAATAACTGGCGTGGGTGATGCAATCCACATTGCAATCTATTATATTTCGCAAGTAGTCATAGAACACAAGGATTGCTTGAAGAAAAATAAAGTAGTGTTCTACAATCCTGCTAATTACCATCACACTAATATCAACAATAATATGAATAATAATATGGTAAACATGTCCATGATGCCGTCGAATTCCAACATGATGGCAATGGGTGGTGCTAATCCTTTAGCTATGCAAGGGATGGCTTCAATGAAAGATAATCCAAATCCATATACTCAACAGCCTAAGCAACCATACAACTTTCAAATGATGTTTCAACCATCAATTCATCCACAACATCAGTATGTTACCACACCTGCTCCCACCTCCAGTATGACTCTTCCACCTCAGAATCAATTCACAGACGAACATGGTAATAATATGATAGGTGATGTTATAACTAGCCCCCCTGTCCAAGTCGGTTCTACTACTGATAAATTTAACGAAGATGTTTTTGTTGCGAACGCTAATATTGGCTCGGTTATTGGAAAAGGAGGTAATAATATAAAGCAAATTCGTGAAAATAGTGGATGTACATATGTGAAAATCGAGCCTGACCAACGTCAATCTCTTATGCTTGGTGGTGGTAAAGGTTTAACTAATATCAGAAAATTAACTTTGACAGGCTCGTTGCAATCTATTCAAATGGCTATTTATTTGATTAACCAAAGAATTGGAGCTGACAAAGAGAGAAACGCTAATTGAAGTAAATATATGATACTTGTATTTAATATGTATATGTATATCTAGACTTGAGATTCAATCTTTAAGTCTGCTCTTTAATATATTTAACTTTTGATCGTTTTCCTTGATATGTAAAGCAAATGGTATTACTATCTGTGAGTACTCCTATAGTAAGCCCTATGACAATTCATCTTCCTATATTATTCCAATGTCATACGTTTAAAAATGTTTAACTCCCAAGCTTGTCAATATCATGGTAAACCCACTCAAAAGACCTTCCCCTAAGACCAAACCACTACTAAATATAATCATCCCAATCTTATTATCAGAATCATTTTGAGATTGAGGCTTATGATTAATCCACCAGTAAGCTAGTACGCCACCAATAAATCTTGCAATTGTAAAATTCGGCGTATTGTAAATTCCAATACCGACAGCTACTCCATTTGGTAGATAAACTAAATATTTGTAAAGCTTTGAGGTTCGAGGCGTAAGGTTCTTAGCCAAAGAAATAGCCGCAAAAAGAAGGCCGAAAAATATAGAAAATTCAAATGCTTTTGGAGGTAGACCGTCTCCAGTGACTAGTCTTGAGCAATCTATCCAAATTATAGCAGTAGGAACTCTGAATAAATCACTCGGTATTTGGTAAACCTTGTTATAGACTTTATACATCACACTGCTTAAAAATACAGAATAAACGGTTCCAATTAATTGAGCAACAAACTGAGCTTTTGGTGAAGCACCTATTAAATGACCAGTTTTCAAATCTTGCATTAAATCTCCTGCTTGTTGAGCACCTGCTTCAGCAATCCCTCCTGCAACCAAATTAATCAAAATTTTGGATGGATGGTCTGAAGGAATAATCAACGCAAAAAGTAATTGTGAAAGCTTGCCAATGCCACTGACTGGATTCAAATCGGTTTCACCAAGAGCTCTGACACCCATAACTGAAAGAAAAAGTGCCAAGATAATCGCAATTATTGTAGCGTAGTATGGGATAACAGATCCAAACACTAATCTAACAGCAATAATACAAATAATAGAAGATATTATTATACCGAATAAAGTTGCCTTTGAACTAACGAGGTGTTGCAGATCCACATCGACCTCACCAGGCGTGGTAAGAATTGACGCCCGCGATTCAGACATATAATCATCGCTCCCTGTTTCATAAGAATCCAGTTCTGATTGTTCATCCAATAATGATTGTTGCATTTCAACATTTCGTTCGTAATGAAGATTTCTTCTTCTATTAAATTCTCCAGCCCTCCTAATTCCGCTTGATATCGATTTACAAGCAACTACCATGAATGAAACTACTGAATCGCTTATCATAACACTTAAACTGATCCACAATATCCACCCTTGACCTCCACTGACCCAATTATCAATTTCACCTGGCGCCCATCCCTCATGTTTAGCAAGAGGCGCTAATATCGCCCATCCTAATATAGCACCAAATAGCATATAGGAAACGGTTGGTAATCCCATTATAATACCCTGACCAATGTATGCTGGGGACGGCTGGAAATTCCATTTATAGTTCTTTGAAAGATATGAACCAAATATTGGCAAGTTTCTCAATATAGGAACAAAATATGATAGCAATGTATATAATGCAGATACCGTAAAAGTGTATAATAGAGATTTAACATTTGACCTATATGATTCTGCATCAATCAATTTCTTTAATTCTTCGGAAGTTGTAACACCATTTAAGTCCGGGAAAGTATCATGCAGATCCCTTGAAGAGCTTACAATAGCTTGCGATGTGTTATCTTGTTTAGCACTACCCGAAACTTCGTTCTCCATAAGAATCTTATCTTCGTTGTACACTTCTGTCCCATGTAACACGGATATCAAAGTTGCAGTAGCACTACCAGATGGAAATGGTAATTTCTCGTGTATGATGACTTGTTTTCTTAACGGAACCGCAAAAAACACACCGAATAAGGCTAAGCCCATGGACCATATCATTAGTTGTGTTAAAGATAATTGCAATTTGATTCCTAATCCCGATTCCTCCTCTGTTAAGAACTTCTCAATCGCAGGTATAATTCCTATTAGCCCATATGCTAATGGTCCGGTCCCCACTGCAACTGCAACACTCTGCACGAAAACATTCTCTGTATCTGTAAATGTCTTCGAGTATGGAGACATCTTAAAAATAGCAAACCCCAATAATGCAGAAGGTAACGACATCATGGAAACCCAACCTGTTTGTAAGCCGAATTGAAAATTAGAAACCAACACTATAGATCCAATAAATAACCCAACGACTGTCGCCCTATATGTTATCTGCGGTAAATCAACCTTCTTTGACCACGGGACTATTTTATTAAATTCATCTTGACTAGTGTTATCAAAATTTTCACTAGTTTCCTCTAACATAGTGGTCAGTTTTATATTTAGTACCACTTAGCAAAATGGACTTATCTTTTCATACGTTTTCTTCTATATTAATATGATATAGGAAAGGAATTAAATAATATATTGTATCAATGTCCGGAGAAAATATATTACTAATTACCAATCTCGATAACATTTCGATGCTCGTACGACTCGCATTTTGTATTGATATCTACTTATCTCCACAGCTATATATCTTTACAAACACTTAGTTATTCAAATTATCAGCTGTTCAAATTATTGTATAAAGTAAGTATATGAATGAATACATAATGAATTAAAAATTAACAAATCGTAATGCATGAAGGTACATGATGAAGGACTAATCTTCACCAAATAAAATATAGTTTAAAATATCACTTAGCGTTATAACAGACACTAACTTACCTTCATCATCGACCACAAATAATCTGTGTAACCTTGACTTTCTAATGGTATCCATTATGGTACTTAATCTATCATTCAATGTACACGTATGGACACCTTCAAAATCCTCAGGTCTTCTCAATAACGCATCGCCCACACTTAAAACCAAATCATTATATATACCACCTTTAACCAATCCCAACACATCGACTGCTTCATATACATTAATCAATTTACCTTGTTCATCTACTATTGGAACAGAAGACACCGATTTTTGGGTTAATAAATGAATGACATCTATAACAGGTGTATCCATAGTACACGTCGCTATGTCCTTGAGGGTTCCTAAACCTTGTAATTTCTTGATTGGCTTAAGTAACATTTTAGTTTCCTTACAATTTAATGCTACGAACTTCAAGATTCTGTACTGAGTTAAAACAGAAACAACAATTTCTCTATGGGTCTTTTCATCTTCGTCAATTAATGGAATCCTTCTCGCCTTGGAGTCTATCATTTTAACACATGCTTCGTACAACGACTTAAATGGGTGAATTGACGCCGTTTCGATTTGATCCACCCCAATAGCTTTTTCGATATCTCTTAATCCATTCAATGTCAATTGATCCACAAGATCGAACTTCTCAGGAAATTGGAAATAGTATTGGATAACATTGATGAAGTCGGACGAGGTCAACAATCCAGCAAATCTTGACGTCTTGTTGTTCCACAAAGGAGCTGAAACAATATTGTTTTGTAGCAAGATATTTAATGACTTTTTAACCAACAATGACGTATCTAAGACTATTAATCTATAACTAACTGGTAACACATCGTAAGATGTTTTACTTTGCAAAAATAACCTAATCGCCTTGATACCAATTTTTTGATCGTGTTCAACTTGCTCAGGGGTTAAACTCTCGATATAGTCGTTAGGGGTAGCAGAAGATGGTGGAGTTAAATTTTCAGCTTCAGCCATGGTCAAGTCTATTCTATATCCCAGGCTTATTATTATTTGATGTTGATAGAGCTAGGAAAGCAGTTGTTATTACCATTCTCCCTGAATAATCGTCGGGAGTTGATGTGTCGTAAAATAAGTCAATGTCGCGATTTTCAAATTTTATACACGACATTTTGGATATTCTATTCTACTACATCAATATACTTAATTTTAATAATATATTAATCTATTAATATGAACGTATATCTATAAAGAGCTTAAGCCCATTTTCCTAATAATGCCATTAAACCAGCACCAAGACACATGACCACAAATGCGGCCATAATGTTTCTGAAGCCCTTAGGACCTTTGAATTGATTAGAGTATAAGAATTCGTGTGCCATCAATTCAACGATACCACTGTAGAACAAAATACCGGCAGCAATAGAATCACACACACCGTTAGTAATCAATGCTTTTCTAGATCCTGGTGGATATGAATTTCTTACACCAAGGCCAATAGCAATGGCAATTGGGGTGGTTAAGGTGTAAGCGAGAGCCAAGACCCATGGGGTCCATCTCTTTCTCTTTGGCCATTCGATTGTTGCAATTCTTGAACCTAAACCTAAACCTTCGAACATTTGGTGGAAGACCAACACAATGTATAATGAGACAAACTCATCACCTGCAACAGCCAATGATAACCCAACAAATGCAGAATGGAAAAGAATACCAAATTCTAATACGAAAACGGATACTAACTGGCCATAATATTGTTCCTTGTTTACATCTTCAACTGGAGTTCCAAGTACTTCTGGGTCTTGGTGTTCAGCCGCGTGTTGAAAGTGTTGAGGGTATGGATTAACCTGTGGAGTAGGTTTAGTTTCCAGTCTGTCATCATCGTCTGATTCATCTTTCTTAAGATAAATGTCTGACGAGCCGAAATGTGAATGCGAGTGGCCGTCTGCAGACTCTTTCTCAATCTTCATATCAACGTAATGAAACGAAATCAACTCAATAAAGAACATTGCAAACAAAGACATCAACGCAATACCAAAGGCCCATGGGTATTCCACAAAAGTTCCACCGAGACATTCTTCTCCTAAAGCATCACTGGCAGGCTCCAACAAGTGGATGAAGGCCGTGGCCACAATGACACCTGATCCAAAGTACTTGGCGATAAAAAAACACCATGATGGCATACGGATAAATGAATACTTTGACGATAAGATCGGAAAAAATGCGCCAAATGCTGAACCCACAAGAATAACAAAAATGGCCGAGATTCTAGCTCCCATTTTTTCTCCGTCATATTCATTATCTATAGGACATGTTTCTCTCTTCACTAAAAGATCATCAATAAATCTCTGCATCTTGATTCTATTATTATTTCCACAAATGTGTATGTATTTATTGGGAACAATGAAGTAATTTTTATGATTTTATGTCAAAATCTGGTTAATTATTCGGTTATAATTCTCCTTTTATAATGCAATCCTTCAGTATATTGATTAATGTCAAAAAAATAGCTTCTGAAAATCTTTTTATGCAATAACCACCAAGGAATCTCGAATTATGTACGTTTGGTGCAGTCCCCGCTGGATAACTTTACTAAAAATTGGTTTAAAATTCCTTAATATAATACTTTCTAAATATTTCTTCTAAAAATCCTCTTCTTTCTTTTAATCTGAAAGAAAAAAAAACCATCAAGGTAGTTTTTCGTTGAAGCTCTGGGAGTCGGATATCAGATATTCCATGGATAATGCGCGCTATTTTCCGGAATGCTTTTTGCCTCATATCACGTTTTATTTCTATACAATTCACATATATAACGAGATATCACCGGTAGTCGGATTTTAATGTCTCACGATGTATGAAATGTTGCAATACAATGCATAAACCCGAACTAAATCAAATCGTGAAGTATCACCCTAAATCCGGACCATGTATGTCATACTACGACTTAGGATGGTTCGTATCTACATTAACTACGAATAATGTGCATTGACATGTTTCATAAAGATACATCATCATAGGTCAATTAATCGATTTGTGTCGCAAATTAATATACCTTAGGGGTATTCACATAAAATAAAAAATAAAAACCAATTACAGAAATTAACGTGCATCTTCTTAATTTACCGTAAGATTTACTCTACAATACGTCAGGCTGACATTGGGTGAAGGTTGCGAAATCGAGTGACAAGACCACTTAAAAAGCTTGAACACCGAGCTTGTTGCATGTCGTGCACACCGGTGGTTCTATGAAACTGGTGGGGGAGGTATCTACGAAATTATATTTCCAGGTAGTTTTATTGTTTTAATAGCCGATATGGTCTACTGAGTCGTCTATTACATTGTAGCATAATCACAAAATAATAGTCTATAATTGGCTAGCATACATGCGCGACTATGCAGAATGGTGGGCCGTTGCATAGAGGGACAGAAATACACGAACGGAAAAATTGATTAGAATTTGCACCATTTCCAACCAACACCAGAATAACGGGCAACAATCCAGAATACCACAGCTCCGATGGAAATACCGCCTTCATAGATAATAAAGTTCCTGTACTCCACTACTGTTCCAGAGCCTATCACTAGCGAGGAGAAAAGCATCCCTAGGATGGTAAGGAATGATAAACAGAAATAGCACATACCATAGCATTGACCAAATTTTTCTGCAGAGGTAATTTGCCCAATGGTAGGGCCGATAAGGCTTATATTTGCAGAAGTGACCACACCAAATAAAATACTGAAAGCATATAGTAAGTTCATACTTCCTTTCGCTGGTAGCCAGAGACCAAAAATGGTGGCAGTGGTTAATATGGAACTAGCAACCATTACATTGAACCTACCGTAGTAATCAGCGATGATTCCCAGAACGAGTCTGGCTGGAATACCGCAAACATTGACAAGTGTTATCAATAAGTAAGCTGACGAGTCAGAAACGTCAAACGCAAGAGCATAAGATGTCAAGTATGTAAGAGTGGAAAGAGACACGATTTCGGAAAAAAACACTGCCATAGTTAACAAAATAAATCTAATATCCTTGAACATTGAGAAATCAAACATACCATTAAATATTTGGGAAGTTCTATAAGCAATTGTACGAATATCGTTCTTATGCGCTTCTTGATCTTCATCTGTTGAATTGGCTGTCGAAATATTTTGTGAATTCGATTCTGTCTTTCGTTCCTTCACAAAAATAATAGAAACGCACATACATGCCATACAAAAGAAGGACAATATCCGAATTGCCCATTTAAATCCAACTTCATCGTATAAGTTTTGTAACATGACTGCAATGCACGATGCACCGACCAACCCCCCTATAGTAGCTATCAGGCATGCCATTGCTCTCCGTCTCAAAAACCAATGCGTTACAACGGCTATCAAGGCAGGCATTGCTAAAGAAGTCCCTATGGCAGTGGTAATACCAAACGACAATATAAACTGGGCAACAGTTGTTGATTCTGCGGTGCAGAATAATCCTCCACACATCACAACAGTACCAGCAATTAGCAATTTTCGAGCACCTAATTTATCAAATAATGATCCAAATATTACATTTCCAAAATACATGACCCCCAAATGCATACTGAACACCCATGATGCTGTAGATTCACTAACATGTTCCAATTGATGGCTTGTGACATAACTCTGAATGGCACCAAGCGAATTTGCAATACCAAAATCAGCAATTAGTCCCATAAACGACCCAAATAATACTAAATATGCTGCTAGTCCCCCATCCGGAAAATCATCTGGATTAGCCTCTGAAGCATACATGAGTGCCGTAGACTCCTTAGTACTAAAATCAGAATTCTTCAGCTTATGCTTTGGTCTGTGTGTTATTTGACTAACTTCCTCGCCCATATTATATGCCGTGCTCCTTGTATCTGTTCTTATCTCTCCATTTTCTATAATATTGTTTTCTGGCAATTTACCATCCTTTGATAAAGATTTGAGTGAAATTTCCTCCCCATTGGTGCTAGCTGTCGATTCATTTAATTTAACTCTTGTCTCCATTTAAACTCCCGTACGGCCAGCAGCTCGATTGTTATCGTTATTTCAATTTGTAATCTACTGTTCTTTTCCAAAAAAATATTTGAGTACGCATCGATTGCAAATATTGATGATGGAATTAGAACCCGATAATAGAAAGGTCGTGTGATTGCATAAAAACACCTGAAGGATAAACTTTCCATTTGGTTAGTATATACTATAAGGGTCTATATTGATTCCTTTGAGATGTATGTGTCAAACTGGTAGAAACGTCTTTGAAAGTTTGATCTTTCTTAATGAAACCGCCCTATCCTTATCATACTTTGTAAAACATTCACTAATTTTTAAGGATATCTTAATACTTACTTCAATTCTATACTCATAAATCTATTCATTGTTCATTGTCCCCCTGATGTTCACTCTGATCCATCTTGTACCACCTATATAAAGAGCTGTTTAAAGTGTTTGCTTTATTTGAATCACCCTTATATTGATACTGATAGTAACACAAACTTCTGTGTATATTTTCACGTGACGGATGTATCTTATGTTGATTTTCGAACTGATCACGTACTCTAAGATTAAGAACTACCATAAGTTATAGTTAAACAATGTCATCTCCTGGTGCTGAGCAAGAAACAGCTGTTTTAAGCGGCGACGAACAAGAATTATCTAAGGAAGAAAGATTGGAAGCCGCTCGTAAAAAATTCGAGGAATTGAAGAAGAAGAAAAAGAAGTCCAAGAAGAAATCCAAGAAGGGAAAGGAAGATAAGGACGAAGAGACGGCAGAAAATGATGAAACCGATGGCAAGGATACAACAAATGATACCCAAACTGATGGTGAAGCAGCGAAGGTAGATGCTGACGAACCAGAAGAAGGGGACAAGGAACAAGAAGGGAAAGTGGTAAGTGATGAAACTGAGAAAAACAAGGAGAAAGCTGATGATATTGAAGAAAAGAGCCTGAATACTCCAGGGGATGCAAAGGATGAACTGAAAGTTACAAAGGATGCGAAAGATGAACTTAAAGTTACAGAGGAGACGAAGGATGAACCTAAGGCTGTGGATGATGCTAAAAATGAAGTGAAAGTAGATAAAGTAAACGATAACAATGCCAATGTAGACAAGATAGCTGATGAGAAAGCAGAAAGTAGCAAAAATGAGAAAAATGCAGATGAAGTGAAAGATAAGGTCGAGGCTGAAGCTCTTACTAATGAAAGGCAAAAAGAGAATGATGATGAAAAAGTAAAGATAACGAAAGAAGCTGAAAAGGAAAAAGTTAAGGATGAGAAAATAGATTCAGCAGCTAGTGTTGTTGGAGAAGACGAAATTGCCTCTTTGAACGCTACTATCGAACTACAAAAATCGACCATTAAAAAATTGAGAGATGAAAATACTGATTTGAAGTTGTCTCGAATGGACTTACAAGATAGAATTGTTGAATTAGAGGGCCAATTGAAAAATGCTCCTCTGCCCACGTCCAAGGCTGAAGTCCCACAAAGTTCCCCACAGAAACTGGCAATCAAACCAGCAAAGCCAGTTTTCACCCAAAACGATTATGCTTCAGTATCTCAGCAAAACTTTGCTAGTTTCTCGCACACGGACGATTTCAGAGAGAAATTAATGGTGTGGAAAGGCTGGCAAGTGGATATGAGACTTTGGAATGCAACGAATAACACTCAAAAAATATCTCTTTAAGTTTACATTTTATAGTTATATCAACATCGAATATATCTATTCTATTTATACAATTAAATATTACTATGTACACACTACAGTTTTAATTCCATTTAATCATTTAATACGACATAAAACCATTCCCTTTAAATCCTTCTTGGCAGCCTCTTGCACTTCTAAAACCTCGTCTGCCGGTGTCCTCACAAAGATACATTCTGCTGGCTGTAATGGCTTAATAAATCTGACTGGCAATCCAGACGCAAGAGCTTTAATTTCAGTCGGAGTTAAATTGACTTTACGGCCTGGCTTCAGTACCAATGAAAAATCTCTAATTACCGACTGATTGTTGAGATATTTTAACCCCAACCACAAACGACGACTGGATATATTATCTGGTGTAACTTCGACTGGTTTTAAATCAGGACCTGTGGTTGAACCTTTTTGAATCGAAGAAATAAAACCTTCTCTATATAATCCTAATGCAACTTGTAAATGTAAACGGCTAAATGGCACCGACGTGGTAGCAACATGAACGTTGGTAACGTTCTTAATATGACTGCAGAAGTTAGCTAAATGAACCAACGACATTACTGTTAATTGCTAATCTGTTTTACTGTATGCTAGTTCTTGTCGATTTGATATAATTTTTAACCTGAAAAATTTATGGTTGAGTCACGTGAAAATATTGGTCAGTGGTCCTGGAAAATAGCTGAAAAATCCCGGAGTGAAGAACTGTCACTTCCTTTTCTGCAATTGATAACAGGCACAAAGATGTTCAGATCAAGCCAGTTGCTTAGGAATGGAATTCGTGGTATGCGGAATGTTCGCATGCCAATTACTCAATTAAAAACATCGCCATTCATGCCTATGAGAGCACAACTTTATTCAACAAAAGCAAATAATGAACCACCAAAATTACGTTTCCTCTTTTACATGTTTATTTTTGCTTCAGGTGTGTTATACGTTACAGGTAGTCAAATAGATAAGAGAAAGCCCAAAAATAGTTTTACAGAGAAGGAATTTGAGGAATATGAAAGCAGTAGTGGGTTGAAAAGACGTAGTAAGTTGATTTCCACGCAGGATGCAGAGAAATATAAGTTTTTCGTTGTTCCATATGTTCACCAGAACGAGTTTATTACTAAGATCGCTCAAAAGCTTGGAGATAAAGAAGTCAGAGTTATCGATCCTGAAGAACTCATTAAACGTGAAAGAGAAGACGAGTCAAGACATTACTCTTACTTATTGCAAGACTTAGCCAAAGATGATAAGCCATTGCCAAAAGGTTTAGTTACCGCTTTGATTAAGGATGATATCAAGTTTTATTTAAATACAAGGAATGGAACTTTTGATACTAACTTTCTCATTAAGAACTATCCTCAAACTACGGACGAAGCTATTAAATTTGAGAACGACATATCCGATATTCTGAAGTGTATAGTACTTCATTATGATATGTTAAACGAATTAAAAAAGAATAAAGGTGAGGACAATGCAAGACTAATTAACAACGTCGTTGGTTACTACGAAACTGTGAACAAAGCCAAGGTTATCACCGCTAAACATGATGAGTTAGATGATAAATTACAAGAAATCTCATTAGAATTTATCTAATAATACAGCTGTGTTTTTAGTTTAATTTGTATATAACTTCATTTTTATGGTCCAAAGATTTCCTCGGGGATCTTGAATTGTAGGTTTACATTTCTAGCAAACATTTTATCACTGTCCAGGAAGTCATTCGATCTTCCTGCCGCATCTCCCACAAAGAAACTATTACTTGTATCTATTGTATAATCCTGATCTTCAAAATACTTCACAAGCTCATTCCACATACCTATATTTGGTTTCCTCATTATTGCATGATCTTCGTCAGAACTAACTGCAATTTTCTGATTTTTCGACGATGGCTTCTTTGGTGACGCATAGACAAGCAAGCCTGGAACTTCTTTCTCCGTACTTAGTTCTTTGAAGATATTATTAACGCGGCCAATAAATGCTAAATATGATTTACTTGTCTTTGTAGCTACCACTCCTCCTTGATTTGTAAAAATCACAATTATATATTTATCAGCTACTAATTTTTTCAATTTGTCCATCACATTTAGTTTATTCGAGTCGTTTGAAGTCCACCACCTCCAATCATTAGCTCCCCTAGCAAACTTCAGGCCCGTTTTGGTATCCACCAACGTCCCATCTAAATCAAATGCGGCAATTTTTATTAGTTTCTGGTCCCCTCTACTAATAGAATAGCTATCCACGTCTAATTGCTGAGGTATATTAGTTATTAAATGCGTTCCATGTATTTTCCACCTAAGATTAAAGTCCTTTGATAGTATGCTTTGATTTACTTGATTTAAATTTCCCGAAACATCCGTCTCTTTCAATCTTGCAATTTTAGTTTTACTTATTTTAGAAGCAGAATTTTGGCCTACTTTAAGCATTGAAAAGATATCTTCATTGGCCATATTCTCTATCAGATCAATCGCTGAATTATGCATGCTAGATTTATATCGCGATAATTCTTCTACATAAATTCGTCCTACGTCAAATTTCCTTTAGAATAAGGTAAAGTCTGGCAGACTTTCAGTTCAAATACATTTCTAACTTAATATATATATATATATATGTATGTATTAAATTCCTAAATAAGACTACGTTTTTACATTCCTGACCATAAGAAGTCCTTTTCAATCTTAAAAGGCGAAGTTGAAGTAATATTATCACTACTGTTACCAACATGAACCTTGTAATCACCCTTTTCAACTGACCATTCATCTTGATACTCGTCAAAGAAAGAAATTGAGTCCTTCAAGGACAATTTCAATGAAACGGTGGATTCTGCACCGGCCTTCAAATGTACCTTTTCGAATCCTTTTAATTCTTTCACAGGTCTGATTACATCACTTTCATCTTTCGATATATAGACTTGAACGACCTCTGAACCTTCAATTTTACCTGAGTTTTTAACGTTCACAGATACTGTTAAATTATCATCTTTTTCATCAACGGAGATCTCTAAATCAGAAATATCAAACTTGGTGTATGACAAACCAAAACCAAACGGGAAGGCCACTTCTCTTTCAAGTTTCTCGTAGTATTTGTAACCAATAAAAATGTCTTCACCATATAAAACTCTACCCTTCTCTGTTTTGAAGTTAAGATAAGTTGGGTTATCAACATTCTTGAAAGGGAACGAGAGAGATAACTTACCACTTGGGTTAACATCACCGAACAAGACATCAGCTATACCATTACCTAATTCATTACCTCCATACCATGCTTGAACTAATGCGTTTGCTTTCTTGATCCATGGGAACTCAACTGGAGTACCAGATTGATTGACAACAACAGTATTTGGATTGGCATCCAATACTGCATCAACTAATTCGTTGATGTGGCCAATTAAGTTCATATCTGGACGATCAAATCCTTCGGATTCCCATTCTTGATTTAAACCAATATTCAATACCACTTTGTCTACTTTTTTAGCAAGTTCTGCAGCCTTCGCGATTTCATCTACTGGATTAATTACTTTAGCAAGTCCCAAGTTGATACCACCACCACCACCAAAACTGACAGAATCGGAAGAAGGTACGCTAAATGTAGGAGCGGAGCCAAATTCAATTTTAATGGAGTACGTTTTACCTTTCTCTAGAGAAATGGAATTCCTAACCTCGTTAGACCCACTATTGAAGAAGGAGTTACCTCTTTGTTGGACCGTCTTGTTGTCAACGACCAATTTACCATCAACAAACAATTGGGCTGTACCAAGTACAGCAAGACCAAATTCATAATCAGCTGTTTCTTCCGGCGTAAACTGACCATCGAAGTCAATATAGAATAAGTCATCCTTTATTCTTTTATTGTAGTAGTCCACTAAGAAAATATGTGACAAATCTAAATCCTTTTCATCTATTAATGTTCTTTCGGAAGTAGAATTTGGTTCAAGGTAATATTTCAAATTGTAACCAGCTTTTCCAGTTTTTGGATTGACCAATTGAGGTCCTAATGCTGGTAATAACCTATGTCCATAAGCACCAATAGTGTATTCTGGATCTTTATTTAATTTTTTTGAAATAGAATCAAACGGGGTAGTCGTATAATAAGCTCTTAATGCTGCAGATCCTCCACCACAGTAAGCGGCATACTTTGCGTTAGGTCCAATGACAGCTATTTTATCATCCTTACTCAAAGGTAAGACATCATTATCATTTTTAAGTAAAACAACAGAATCATGGGCAAGTTTTCTTAAAAGTGCAGCAGTCTCTGATGTATTACCATTCGAAGTCTCCGGAGCATTTTCTGGAACACCTGATTTAAGTGCGTACTTAATTAACTTAAGAACATTTGTGACTCTTTCATCGATCTTCTTAATGTGTAATTCTTTCGTAGTCACCATAGCAGCTACTTCGGATTGATTTCTAAAGATTGAAGGACCAGGCATTTCAATATCTAACCCATTTTCAATGGCTTCCTTACTGGTATAAGTTCCGTACCAATCAGACATGGTAGTACCATCCCAATCCCACTCTTTACGTAAAATATCTTGAATCAATCTTTCTGATTGTGAAACATGTTCTCCGTTCACCTTATTATAACTGGTCATTAATGCCACTGGGTTCGAGTGCTTGATGGCAAGTCTGAATGGCTCTAAATAAATTTCTCTCAAAGCCCTTTCAGTAAGAATAGAATCACTAGAATTACGTTGATCTTCCAAGTCATTACAAACAAAATGCTTGATTGTAGCAGCGATTCCCTTATCTTGAATACCATTTATGATCGACGCTGCACTTTGCCCTGTTAAATGTGCATCTTCACTAAATGACTCAAAACCTCTACCACCTAGAGGACCTCTTTGGATATTAATTGTTGGACCTAATACAACTTGTGCACCCTTATGTTTGGCTTCGTCTCCCATTAAACGGCCAGCTTCAAATAATAGCTCCTTGTCAAAAGTAGAAGCTAATGCCGTTCCACATGGAAAACAAGCAGATGGAACACTGTCAAAAAATTTTGTTCCTCTCAAACCATTAGGTCCATCACTGAACCTGAGGCTTGGAATATTCAATCTTTCAACAGCAAATGTGTGCCAGAAATCGATACCGGCAAGTAAACCGATTTTTTCTTGAAGTGTTAACTGAGCTAAGGTGCTCTCGATATTAAATTCGGACATTATTAATGATTGTACAATGTGATAATACCTAGTTGTCTTTCTACAATTTATTTGTATATTTTCAGGATGGGCCTCCTTTTATATCCACAAATAACTGAGTAATTGTGGTCCGGATCGAATCCCATAAACAGAAATGACACCGACGGAAAAATCAATGCGGGTGTATTTCCTATTTAAAACGTGGAGACAAACTTTGTCAAGCATTTTAATCCATTTTTTTCATACTTATGTTTTAACTAGGGAAGTTATCCGTCTTTAAAAAGTTGGACCGAAGACTTTGTATACTAAGGTTTGTCACTGTAGAAATATTAGGGGGTTCTTCTTTAACTGAGGGTGGTTGACTTTACGAATTTTTCCGTGAAAATAGTTCCAAATTTGTCTCATGGTTCTTTGTAATTCTACTAAAAGTTTCCACGTTCCGTTATATGGACTATATTATAATTCATTTTATAGACGTTGTAGTGAATTACACTATTGATTCTAAGTGAAATTGTTTGTTTACGTTATTTATATGTACTTAGATCATAATAAATACCTGTACATAACCATCAAGCTGCCCCGTAGAGATCTATAATTTTGTCATTACTTGCAAAGTCGTATTTTTTAGACATGTAATTATTAAGCTGTTGATATGTAGCAAATTAGCCAATAAATAAATACCGGCTAATAATTTAGTTTAAATGTCTTTCATTCTCACTTTTTTGCAAGCAAATTAGATATTTCTGTGAAATCTTGAATTATTATATAAACTGTGAAATTTTGCAATCAAAATGCAATAAATAATTAGGAAGGAATATTTCTTGTAACTCAAATATATATACTCTAGCTCAAAATACATTAGTCGCTTTAAAACATTTCATGCTCTCTACACTGTTTCCGGTAAAAGACAAAATCATCCCAATAAATAGAGAGAAAAACCGTACTACTATACATAAATTATCTATCTTTTTTTAAATATCTTCCATTAATATTAAATTAAGATATCTACCTTTCTGTTTATTTATTTTATACGAGCAAAGCCTACGGCGAAACATTGCCATATTCGAGTTGCATTTCGTTCAGTATTAATTTATCTTTCAAAAAAAAAAATTAATTCGCGATATGAGTTTAAAACCATTCTTTTACCTTTACTACTACTTTTACCATGGAAGAAGATAAGGTCAAAGATAACAATAAAATAAGTATCGATCAATATGGAAGAAAAACCTGGAATGTTGATGCGTATGCTAAAGAAGCGAAAAACAAGTCATCTAAAAAGGCCATCTCATCTGCTCCAAATCTTAGTAGTTCAACCATAAATACAGATAAGCCCTTATCATACCTAACCCATAGAGATAAGTTACTTAAAGAACTGTTATCAGCTGTTAATCAGCATACTATTATAAATCCATTGAATACGAGCTCTTATGGAAAAAATAAGAAATTTGGCTTCTTCTGTCTGGTTTGTGACTTGTCTTTTCGGGATAATTTGGCATTAATAGACCATATAAATTCGCCTCTGCATGTTCAAAGGTCACAATCATTAGTAACGAAGCATGATGGAGAAGACACTGAAATATTAGACGGAAATGTAAGGCGAGCTACGGTTGACGAAGTTAGACTTACCCTAGAGTCTTTGATAGCAAAGCTGACACAAGACAAAAACTCCGGTAACAATAAGACGAATATAAAGGAAAGGATATTCAGGCGACAGGAGTTTGAAAAGAATCAGCAGGCTAAAAGAAGGGAGAGGAGACTCAAGACAAAACAGAACAAGATAGCACGAAAAGATAAAACCGACGAAGGTAATAATGACATATCATCCATGATGGGCTTTGGAGGTTTTGGATCCACGAAGAAATAACTGATAAATCTGTGGTTTGATAGCATGATACTAATTCAAAAAATTATGGCATTACTATTAGTTGCGAAACCTTATTGAATTCAAAAGTCAAGCGTAATTATACATTATGGAGTGATAAAGAAAAGAAAGTATGCCATCACATTACTAGAAGTGAGCTTTCGACTACGTAACTTATATAGCATGCACTAATAAATTGTAATATACAATAGATTCAGTAGGACATATTTATGGTAATTCTATTAACCTGTAAACCAAGATTTTGAAAATTTCGCGCTTTTTGCATGTTACACCGAACCATAAATTTTCATCAACTAACCAATAGAAATTAATTGAAAACACTTTATACATTAAAACCAAGATTTAGCTGGCAATATCAGTGGTATTTTAAATTGAAAGATACTATTCCATAATGAGATTAACTTGGAAATTTCCGTTAAACGGTTTATTTAAACATAAGTTTGGTAAATTCAATTATCCCTTAGAACAAGATATTCGTAATAAGTTAGACTCATTATCATCGATTACCAAGATTTATACAAACCCTGATGGTACCCCAAGAGTTCCAACTGATCAAGAATTCAAAACTATTGCCGAGTTGCAAAACTTATACTACAAACGTAACCATTCAGAATGGAACTTTATACTTCCAGGTATTCCAAAGGAACAATTAGATTTGTTCAAAGATAATTCTCAAGACTTAAAGAACTTCCAGTTTGTTACCAAAGATTCAGGTAAAATCATTGATAAGATCCCATATAAAGATGAGAATACTGGTGAATTAAAGTGGAGAATTGTCAGAGAAACTGAAAAGGCTGAGGGATGGGAATTTCCATATTTCTACTTGGTTCTCCCAATATTCGCCTACGTTGCCTACTCTAAATACACTGCGCAAATGGCTAGAAGAGCAAATGATGGTCCAGAATGGGCTGAAAAGGAATTAAGGTTGAGAGCTATGGAAGATTACTTCCACGGTGATACCGAAAAGGCTAAGGAATTCTTGAGTAATGAAGGAAAGTCTACAAGAGAAATCAGAGATAGAGATGATTTGGTTGTTGCCAGAATCTTAGGTGGAGATTATGATAAATTAGCCCAATTAAAGAAGAAATTACCAAAGGACTTACTTCCAAAAGATGAGCCACACCCAAACCTTAAATTTTAAACATCTTTAAATTCCTAGGTATTTAAATCATTCCCATATAATTAGGGATTAAATTTCTTGCCATTACAGTGAATTTGGTTGGTAAATTTAATTCGAATTCATAAAACTATAGAAACCTTTCTAGAGTTTAAAATTTCAAGTACGTTAATTTATTCATTATTTTTGTTATTTCCTTGATAATCTAGTTTCTATTATCTTTTTTGAACGTATATATTTTTTTATCTCCGAACAGCTTTTCCACGTTTAGGTATATACATATTTTAAATGCATTAAACTACTCACATAATTTATTATTATGTACTAAATATATCCTAAATACATATTTTTTAATTGTCCTTAAGTTCACCACATTCTTCGATGACAATAGAAGATTGTGGAGCACCACTACCAGAACCTTGAGCTTCAATCTTCTTGACAATATCCATACCTTCAATAACTTCACCAAAAACAACGTGAGCACCATCCAACCATGGACAAGGAACAGTTGTGATGAAGAATTGAGAACCATTGGTATTTGGTCCAGCATTAGCCATACTCAATAAACCAGACTTTTCATGCTTCTTTTGGAAGTTTTCGTCTGGGAATTTTTGACCGTAAATTGATCTACCACCGTAACCTTTACCAGTTTCAAAATCACCACCTTGTAACATAAAGTTTGGAATCACTCTATGGAAGATAGAATTGGCGTAACCAAACCCTTTTTCCCCGGTACATAAAGCTCTGAAGTTTTCAGTAGTCTTTGGGACGACTTCATCATATAATTCAAACTTGATTGGAGATTGCTTAACACCTCCAATTGAAGGAGTTATGAAAACCTTAGTACCCCAATTTCTTGCGGACGAAGAGAATAATCTGGTTTGTCTAGTAAAGTTAACAGGTTTGAACATATTTGATTTAATAATTACTACTTTCTAATCAACTACATGGATTGACCCTTGAAAAATTTCCCTTTTATATTTGGTGTTCAAATTATATACAGGCTTCGTAGAAATCTTTAGAATATAGTATTTACCTGGCTCATACTAGGAAACTAAAAGTAAGATGTTTAGACGAAATAAATATAAAACATACATAAAAATAACTAATATTCCTATCTAGAAACTTAATAAATCAACTTCGGCATTGCTGTTACTATTATTATTACCATTGCTACTGTTAGCGTTTGCACCATTTTCGTTTGCAGTTGAAGTGTTATTGGAGCTGAAATCACCAAAGAAATCATCATTGTTAGTAGTAGCAGCATATGTGTTTTGTTCTTTTTTAGGGCTGCTGATAGAAGGACTTGAAGTCTTAGTCTTTGATTTTGCAGAAGAAAATAAAGATGAGAAGGCATCATTATTGGATGATTTGGCGGGACCAGAAGTAGTTGCAGAACTCGACGATGTGTTTATATTATTATATCTTGGAGCTCCATTATTAAACTGTTGTTGTTGCATAATGTTTGGTTGCTGTTGTGGTTGTTGGAAAAAGCTTTGCTGCTGTGGTTGTTGTTGGTATAAGTTTGATAAGCTATTGGAAATACTCTGTTTTTGTGGTTGCGATGGGGCAGCTTGGAAGTCATCAAAGTCATCATCGTCGTCTTGAACAGGAGCTGAATTTGCATTCGCCGAAGAGCTAGGTTCATCAAATGTAACCAAATCTTGTAATAAATCTTGCTGTGGTTCTTGTGGTTGAGGTTTAGACTTGGAAGACGAAGTTGCAGTTGCGTGAACCTTTGAGGAGCCAGTAGTTGGTTTTGAAGAGCTGTTTGAAGTTTCAACGTCATATTCTTCGAAATTCTCATTGGAATTGCTATTGTATTCCTCTGCCGGATCTTCATATCTTTCACCATAAACACCACCGTCACCATAAACCTTATTAGTATAATCATCGTCGTAACCTGCGTTAGATCCGGGTGTGATTGAAGCTGCACCGCCAAATGCACCTGACGAAACACCCCCAAATTTCTTTGCGTTATTTCTGGCCTTTTTACGTTCAGATCTGATTAATGCATCGTCATTTAATAATGAAATTAATGTCTTAGATCTGTTCCTAACATTAAGCCCCTGGTCTCTTCCCTTAGAATCGATATAATGGAATGATTTCAACATTTGAATCAATGATAAGTTCGACCTCACATCATCAATAATTCTTTCCGATCCATTTTTAATCAAATATTCTAATAATTGCAATGATTTGTATATTTGCCTCCATTCATTGGCAGCTTTTTCCGTGAATCGACGAAATATGAAGCTCACGATCTCTTCCCTTTCTCTATAATTATAAGTTCCTGCCGCAATTTGTTGCATCAACGTCGACGAGGCACCCCATGGTTCATTGTTTGTAGCTTCACGAACCTTCGATTCCATTTCAGTCAAATTCATAGCAACTGTTAAAAGAGAATGTTAATAATCTATTTGAGAACATGAGTTAAGCTATCGCTAAACAAATGAATACATACCATTTTGGGCCTTACGAACGTAAGCTTTGACTTCATATAATGAAATGTTTTTAGTGGCGTCTTTTAAAAGATCCATCTTGATTACTTATTCGATATATTTTCCCAAAATTCAAGAGGTTTCTAATTAACAAACAACTTCTGAATCGCTCATACAGTTGAACATTGAAATTTTGAGGGACAAAGGGGCATTGCTTATATGCACGCAAATTTTCTTAGCCATACGTTAATATAGCTAAATTGACTACTAATTGTTCAGTTCGTTCGCTTGTTAATGTAGAGTATAAGAGTCAGGTTGGCAGCTTCTATTTGGGGTACTTAGGGGAGTTAAAAAAAAAATAAAAAAAAATTGTATGTAGCAAGCAATTTCTGAATCAGGACCGAAATTATAGAATGTAACAATCAACTCAGATCTGCCTGTTGCCGATAGTTTTATAAACATTATACATGAATATATATATGTTTCAGTTTGCTAGATATACTCGATTTTCATTTCATTTCACCTTCTAGTTTACCGGAAAATGGTTCAATGGTAAATGTAAACTACAATGAATTAATCTAAATATATATATTCATAATGTTATATAATTTTTAAGCATCAAACATCGTTTCAAATGCATTTTAATTATTTAGTGGGATAAAATTCAATTAGTTGTTATATAAATTAATTGGTTTTATCTAAATCAATGAATTTACCACCGCTAGCGAATCTTGGGTGTCTTGGATCGTTAATGAATTCATCAGAGTTCATTGATGCAACACTAGCCTTGTAGATTAAAAAGTAAGTAATACCGGCTATTTCACGTTAGTAATATATTCTTCAATATAGCTAATTGTTTAAGTGTGAGGAGATCATTTTCCAATGTTATAAAATTTTACCATGTTTTCCATACTGTCCGATTGAATTTCCACAATACTACATTTTAATATAACACTTCAGTCAATCAATTTCCTCAAATAAAATCTCTACATTGACTCTCTATTATCTAGGATTATCTTCTTCTGGTGACTTTTCTTCAATTATAATTGTAGGGAAATTCGTCCCAAATGGTTCTAGACATTTCATTTATACGTCAAAAATGAAAAGTGTAATTCAATCAAAATAAATCGTAATATACCAATACGTAGCTCATGATGTTAGAGATTGGAAACCACGTTGGCCTATATCATGGGAACTTTGGAAATACGTCGGGCACCAGTGAAAATTCTTAATCAATCTCTTCCTTAAACATAAAAATAGTACATACCACCAGCGGCAAATGGCCAGTAATGCTTGATGACAGGGGTTGGGAATCTTGGAGGCATTATATCTGATATGTTAATATTATATATATATAATTAGTTTACAAAACTTCTAGTTCGACTTCAGTAGTATTTCAATTTTGTTCGGGACTCGGTTTGTCTGTTTTGTCCAATGAAAATTAATGTAAGGTATTATTGGTATGTACACGAATTATATTACAGAGATCACTTATACTACTATATATGTCTCTTTAGGCTCTTTATATAAGGTTCTATTGTCATCTGAAGTGAAATGTTGTAGATTGCAGCAGTAGTATTAAGCTGGAGTAATTTCATAAATTCTTATTTCAGGCGTGGTGTATTTAAACCAACAATTAGTGTCAATCAATGCAGGTTGATCACATTTTTCTATAACCCTGAAGTTTCCTTCAAACCATTTCTGTAACTCGTATTGCCAGTCGTTCAATGTTTCTTCGTTTCTCACAGTTGCAGCGATAAGAGCCAATTTCGTACCGTTATTAAAAAAATCGTTGATTGTCGAGCACAATAATGGAAGAATTGATGAATCGTACGTGACATCAGCAGCAACGACGTAGTCTGTGGAAGGGGGAGTCTGAATAAACTCTGGGTCTTTCGGGTTTGTTGTTCCCCAAAGTAATTGTTGTGTCTTAATTGTAGAGTCGACGATTAAGCCATTAAGTTGGAAAGTTTTACTCAAGTTTTCAATTAGTGAAGCGTCACCATCTGTGAATATGATTTCACTTAAAGGGCTAATCTCCTTATGATAGTACTTAGCTAATGCTAATCCCACTAATCCTGTACCGGTGCCCAATTCACAGATACTTTTGTTACTAAAATCTATTGGGTTAGAATTCAAGTAATTTGCTAAGTATAGGGCCGCTTCCCATGTCCTTAGTCCTGTAGTTCCCTTACCTGATATCAACTTTGGAGTCTCCTTAATCACTACTGATCCATTATTCAGTACATTTTCTGCCTTGAATCCACCTACTGGGTACAGAATCGTATCAATCTCCGTTGCTCCCATTTCAACAGCATTTAAAATAGTTTCATTGCAATACAATTCGTAAATATCTTCTATTACTTCGTTATTTGTTGATTCTATAGTGTGAATATATTTTTTCAAGAAGGATTTGATATAATATGGGTTGACATCAATTAATGCTAACAAATGGGGTAACAATTTGTATTGGATTTCATCACCTAAAATACCCGAAACATCATTCGGTGAGTTCATGAAATCAAATACTGGTATTCGCTGGTTCAAACATGACACTAGCTTTGAGTATGTTATTGTTCTTGACATTTGTATGTGAAGAAAAAGTTCTTCCATGAATCTTCAGAACTGCTGCGAATTTTATGCTGCGAAGCTCATCAGAAACCGTTCTATATGCTCCACATGTCCACTTGACCTTTTAAATTGTTTCGTGACCTACAGGCTGAATTAGCGATGTTCATATTCATATGTACGATATATATCCACCCCCCACTAGTTAAGTAGTGTTTTATTTTTTGTTCTTTTTTCTTTTTTATGTTTTCGGAAATGTAAGTTCTATGAATTACAACTAGAATTACCTAGTTTGAAACGATATTACCAAAAACTCTTACTCTTTTAACACCCCCATCTGGAATCATTGTAAATAAAACATGCGAATAAACTTTATCTCCAGATACCTTGAATTCGAGCTCCTTGTCAGGGCCAGTCTTTGAATCACCGACCAATAAATCCCATTTATCACTGTCAAAACGAGGTACGTCTTTATCATTAGCAACTTTAATGGCCTTTACATTGATCTTTTGGGGGAAGTTACCTCTGAAGTGAAGCGTATCAACAAGAACACTGCTAATCTTCGTTGAGGCACCCAACCTAATGACTACCCAATCTACGTGGCCCGGTTCCCTCGACCTCTTTGTTTCCCAACCGTCACCCATGTCTTTGCCTCTTCCTGGCAATAACAAATTATCAGCAGTACCAAAGTGTTGGTCCGATCTATCAATGGCCACACCTCCATTGAGAACTGATGCCATATCCAAAACGGTCGAGGAATCACTAGGAAGGATTGGAACAACCGACCCATACAATCTGAATCTTGCAATCCCTCCGTCTGGATACATTCTTAACCTAACATGAGTATAATTAGTTTCTGTGATAGAATCCCTAACAAAAAAGTGTTTTTGTGAAGGTCCACATTCAATTTTGGGGATCACCGTTTCCCACTTGGAATCTGGAAGCGACTCAATGCCTTCATCGTCGCCCAACGCAACAGCTTCGACAGATATATGTGGAGCATGGTTACCATTGAAGAACGCAGTGTCGATTTCGCATCCTATCAATTTGGCAGATGCCACTCCCATCTTGATAATAACATAATCCGCTTCTTCGACGTTGTGTCTACGTGTCTCCCACCCATCGTACCACTTCCCGGCCGGAACAAACTTGTTAGCATCGAAAATTGGTGCCTTTGGTTTAATCAAGTTTTCTGCCTCCGCAAACCATTCGTCAGAAAATTTCAACACCTTTCCACCTAACTTTTCCCCAATCACATCCGTATATTGGGTAACAATCTTCTCTTGAAACTCTTTTTGCGATAAGACCTTAACCATGGTAAATAGCTACTTTTAGTGGCTCAGAATTGTACAACAATAGTGTAGATTAGTATAGTAAACAAGAATAAATGTCAATATATGCAATTGCTTGGATTTTTGCTATATTGAATATGCTGTGACTGATTCGTTATCGTATCTGTAAAGATATTCAACTTTTTTTTATATAATATATGTATATATGTATATAAGCAGGATAAGAAATAAACTAAATTTTTCACTTTTATCAGCAACTACCCTTAATATAAGCAATTGACTCCAGTTGATAATATATGTGGGTTGAACACACCTTGCATTTGCATAATCCCACCTAATTCGATTGGGATCATCTTAGCGATATTGACTCCTCTCGAACTGCATCAAAGACTCGGAGTAGAGCGAAGTAGTGTTATGTCTTATCTATCGTGGTTGAATGCCGTAACAGGAAATAAATCCGCAAAAGTCGGTCTTGAATATAGACTTCCCAATCAAGAAGTAAGTGAACAATTAGATTTCATAAAAGTTCGTTTACAATTGTTACGTAATCTGGGTACTAATTCTCAAAAAAAAAACAACAAAAAGAAAACAAAGTCTATAAGCGGTTCCAATAAACACTATTACAAAAAGTGACGATTGAGCTTTTGCAGTTCTCCGAGAAACAAGATTGACACCCCTTACCAACTAAATTACGCTCTTTAAACCATTATTTAATTTAAGTTAGAACAGAAGACAAGCAAATTCCAGTTGATCCGACTGTAAACATAGACAATAATCGAGGAATTATGGATGATTCTAAAGAGAACGATAACTCTGTTATAGTAAATGTTCAGCCCAGCACACCCAACCGGCCATTGAGTGGCAAGAATTCCATGAACTCACTTAATGGGTCGAACAAAAGCAAAGGAAATATTGGATCTCCTAGTAAGGCCGAAGTAGTCAGTCCTATCAGACAACAGAAGTTGGTAACGTTAACACAGAATTACAGCAAGCTAGAACGGGGATATGCCGACTTGTTATTGAAATATAATAACTTGTTGAGTGAATATGAACAAATTGAACAGGAATTGCAAAGCAAGGTGCAGACGAATCGGGAGCAGTCTGCCACAATAAATAAGTATGAGACCTTATTAATACATATTGAAAATGATCACAACAAGAACAAGGAGTTATACGAACAGGAGATCTTTTATTATAAAGAACTGATTGACGATTTGCAGTTGAAGATCAACAAGATGACTAACGAATTGAATAGCAAAAGGCTTGAGGACGAGCAATTTGACAAAATCGATGATGAACTATTGGATAAATATAATGCGTTACTGAAGCAATTTAAAATTTTGCAGAGCAATTACGAATTGGAGCAAAACTCTAAATTAGTTCTCATTGATCAGATCGAATATTTGACTAAACAAAATGACCTATTAAACCCAGATGCTGAGAATGATATGCACAAGAACGATAGCAACTCTAACGCATCAAATCATTGCCACGAATTTGACGATAGCGTAATTCATATAGATACTTACGCACACACTATGAATAATATAAGTGATGAATCAGATGTTAATAATTCTGATTTGGAGCTCGACGAAGATCAAGATTCACAGATACTAAGTTATTTGGCAGATGATATGAATGGTCAATTTACATCATCGTCTCCAATTAAACGGGATGAATCGTTAAAAATTGCAAACAATTTTGTATTCCCTAATAACAGTTCCCAGGAAGATAGAATTCCGAATTTAGAATCTGACTTGAACTTTAAGTTTCCCGCTTCTCCCGATCCAGAATCGAAAGAATTGAAACGCCAATCATTGCCCGCTACTTTGAAGCATAATTCTCATCTTGATTTAAATGATGATTTCATATTGTCGCCATTAAAATTGACTGCGAATAATACGTCATATTTTAATATGGATAACTCAATAAATAACACAACTAAGAGAAGGTATTCGAATTCAAAGCCAAACCATTCTCGTTATAATTCGCATGACATTTTACCTATTAAGGTGGAATTTGAACCACTTGAGCTGACTTTAAGGAGCACCTCAGGACCTGAAAAATATTATAATAGTAATACAAACTCAACATTATCTCAAAATAATAATAAATTTGAAAGCATTGAAGAATTACCTGAATCAATCGCACACACTGATGGTAAATCGGTTAGAAATTCAACGTTCAATAAATTAAATGGCTATAACAACATTCCTTCGAATAGAAGCTCATTAAATACTACAGGGTCGTCCAAATCAAGTTTACTCATTGATCACAATATTATGACTAACGATATGACCAAACAAGAGATTATGAAATTGAAGTTCGAATTACATTCCTTAAAATTGCATAATGAAAAATTACTATCTTACATTGGTTTCGAATTGCAGAAACAAAAGAAGAACATTAAAAAATTATCACATAAGCAATCTACCACAAGCTTGAGGAACTTCAATCGTAAGATAGAATATTCAGATGCAAAATTGATTGAAAAATCGAGAGACTTACTAATCCACAAGAAAAGAGTCCTCAGATCTGTATCTGTCAACCCAATATTATCCAGGAAATATAACTACGATAACAACGTTGTTGGTATACTAACCAAAAGCTTGTTACCATTTAAGATAATACCCGAGCATGATGAAGATCGCTTTAAATTTACTAGTGATTTTATTAATAGTATTGATAAAGATGACGAAGATGATTATGGCTTTATGAAGCATAATGACAAATTTAATAAGAGAGTATTGTCTAATAGCTTCGAAGCTGATGAAATAGATGATGATGAAATATTTACACCTAGAGAAAACCATGGGGTTAAGAAATATAAATCTCAAATATTTAGGAATAATGATTATGATTCATCGTTTAATACGTCATATTATGATTATGATGATGATAATGACGATCAGCATGGAAATCCCACAGAAGAGGATGATAACTGGGAGGATATTTCAGGTGATTCGACAATATCAGAAGAGGTTGTTAATACTCCTATTTTTAACCAATTGAAATATCTCATTACTGGTAGTTATAGTACACCAAAGAAATCGCATGCAAGAAATGATTCCGTTGACGATGGTTTGAAATACAAATTTTTATCAATCGCTATTGGTATATTGATCATTGGCTTGAGATGTACAAACCAAAATCATAACCTTTAGATTACGAATTAGACGATATATAGACTACTTACAAAATAGAGCTCATTCAAGCATTTTATACATTCCATTGTTAAACGTAGATACAAAATCTCGGTCTCATATCTAAAATCGAGTCGGCCGCCGAATTAGCTGCGAATGGAAAAGTGGAACCACTTCTCACTGTACTTGTTTGGTTCCCAAAATAATAACACTTTAAAATTATATTATCCGGCTTCTATTCCTGCTATTCTTTTAATACAAGGGGATTTTATAGAATTAAATGATCCTTAAATAGTCTATCAAAATGGAGTTAAACGTCGATTCTGGTGCAACAAATGCCAGTATTAATAGTAAAGCGAATTCGGAATGTAATAGGAGAGGTGACCATAGATTAGCAAAACGAATAGTTACAGCCAGGAAGCACTTTCAGAAACCATATGGGGAGAATGAAACTGAAGCTTGTAATCAAGATAATGAAATCATAATGGAAGATGGCATAAAGAAATGTAAGAATTGTGCAAACTGTGATAATAAAAAAGATTCTGAAATAAAACCAAAAATTACGGTGGAAATATCCATGTTCCACGATGTATCAGAAAGTATTGACGATTTCAAGATATGCTAATTTTCTGAGAGCAATTATTGACGGTTATCCTAATAATGAAAATATAGGTGAATTGAAGCTGATGACAACGATATATAACTTCTTGTACAGTAATTCTTCGTATATTTATGCCTTATGACATGAAATTAGATTAAATACTCTTTATGGATATAAACCCATATACTTTTGAAATATTTTACTTATTACTCAAACGATATTGAACCAAGGATAAGAGATAATACATTAAATTTAAATAAGGAATTTCCGTCTTCATATCTTTATTTGTGTTCAGCTTATGAATCTTAATTACATTGCCCAAGATAACTTCAAGTTCAATGTTTCTGCCATTTCGGGAATCCACTAACATCGAAGGCTGATAGTTATTTTTAGCGTCAGTATCCTCCGTGGCTGTAATAATATAACCAATGTCATCATCTGTCACAGTTTCACCTTGGTGATTGGGGTAATTCTTTTTTAGGTCATAGTTTGCAACATATTGAATTTCCTTCATTAATGGACGGACTAGATTATCAATGATGCCCATGCTTTCCTTAAGATCAAATATTTTACCGATATCCAGATCCGTAAGGCAACAGACCGTGTTAAATGAAGAGTTGTAAAGTAATTTCTTCCATCTAGTCAACCTAACATTTGTGTCAAGCCCAACACTATTATAGTCGTTAGTATATAATCCCAAGAACTCTTGGAGCGAATCAGGGTTATCATTCTCATAAATCAAACCAAAATTATTATCATCATGGCCATATTGCGTAACAGTTCCCTTACTATTGACAGAACTGATATACGACACGCCACTTATGAAAATTGCCTTATCTTTCAACCCTTTCCAGAAACTTTCGGGATCAATTCCGTTTTGTATAAGGACAATGGAAGTCCCTTTATTATCTTTTAATAATTCTGGAAGTTGTTGAACCTGATCCCATACGTTATCTTTCTCTCTTGGGATAACCTTGGTTGCAACTACAATATAATCAAATGGTCCAAAGTTAACGGCTTCTTCCAATTCTTTAACAATATGCTTAGGTCTAAACCCTTTAATTGCATTATCAGCTTCTTTAGGATCGTCGTTGTCTCTTCTTCCCCCATAATCAATAGAAGAAATGGAATACCCAGACTTCATGACCCTGTCGTAATCAGATCTTATAATTGCAGTTATCTCAACATCAGAATTGAAGTTTTGTAAAACATAACTTGTTACCACACCAACCCCTCCTAATCCAATTGAAAGTACCTTAATCATAACTCGATATCTATTAGTTCATAAATGCCATTATTTAGTACTTTATCTCCACATTTATAGTTTTTGACTCCAAATATCTTTTCGCGCTGAGATGCCTGTTGTGGATGAGATAAGATTGTCAAAGGCTCTAGTCAATATGAACATAGTAAAATACATTATACAATTTATACATTTTATACATTATCAAAAATAATAAAGCCTGTAATATTATGAATAAATAAAGTGATCAGCCATTCATACAGTACAGAGAGTTTCTCTTGCATGTATTAATTTAACCCATTTTTATCGTTATCCCATCTCTTATTTTCAATAGCTGTCTCGGTAGGCACACTACTTGAATTGCTCGATAAGACCCTTTTTCTTTGTAATCTCCCCATTGAGTCGTTTATTGTATCGGATGTTCTCTGAGGATTGGGGTTATCATCGGTTAGTTGGTCCTGAGATGTAACAGCTGCTGCTCGTAAGAAGAAATCATCAATTCCGGAGATCTGCTGATGCTGATGTTGTTGATGTTGTTGTTTTTGTGCCTGTTGATGTGCTTGGACGTGCTGTTGGACAGCGGCCTGTTGCATCATTTGTTGTTGCATAGATTTCAAATTTATAATTCTCTCATTGAAGAACGAATTCTTGAACTCCTGGAAAATCTTAACCGTTTGAGGATATTCATACTGGCGGTCGTGAAAAAATCTGTCGGCAAACATGTAGATGAAGCGTTCAATATCCGATGCATTTATGTTCAGTCCTGACTCTGGTTCCTGTGGAGCCGATGGATTAGGTACCGCATTTGGAATAGTATTTGACCTACTGATATTTCTGGTATTCGACCTCGTAAGCCTCTGCTGCTGCTGTGCCTGCGCTTGTGCTGCTTGAACCTGGGTTGCTTGTGATTGCGCTTCATGAACTTGGGCCTGTACCTGTTGCTGCTGCTGCTGTTGCTGTTGTTGCTGTTGTTGCTGTTGTTGCTGTTGTTGCTGTTGTTGCTGTTGTTGTTGCTGTTGCTGTTGTTGCTGTTGTTGTTCATAGTGCTGTTTTTGTTTCTCATAATGTGCTCTTAACTGTTGTTGATAATCAAAGGATGCTTGGTTATTTGTGGCTTGCTCTTTTCTTGCCGTATTCGCGTTCATTTGGTACGATCCTTGTCTCTGAGGGACTTGTTGTTGGTATAATGCATAATTCGAAAAATTGATATTTGAGTCTCCATCACTGAAGTTTATTCCTTGTTGGCGGAATTGGGTATTAGGGTTGTTGTTATTTGTACTGGTATTAGACGGCTGTGGATTCATTAAATCATATGTACCATTAGAATTGGTGGCATTAGTAGAAAACTCATCCGTAGGGTTATCTTCAGGATCTGACGTATCATTGTTGGAACTTGTTGAGTTCTTATTAAAGTTCAAGTCGTAAACATCTTCATTAATCGAGCCTCTTTCTTCAGAGTGGCCGTTTTCTCCACGACCAACCGTGCTGTTAGATCCGGTATTATTCGCTTCGCTCACTAGACTTATGTTCCCGCTCATCTTCTTCTTGTTCAAACCATGTCTCTTTTTGAACTGACTCAACCATCCATGACTGAATCCCACTAACCGCTTTGGGTCCTCCACCCCGAACTGGTGGGCATATATTGACCAGTACTCTCGTAAAATCGGCTCGTTAATCGGTTCGTGTCTTTCTAGCTTCTGCTGTACGAGCAAGTCCATGGCATGGTTAATCTTTTCATATTTGAATTTGACCTTTCTTCTGCTATTCTTTGAAAACGGCGTTCCTGCTTGGTTTAGCCTATCTCTTAATTCATCCTCATTCTTAAGCCACTCACTGAACGACGACGTCGAAATTGAAATTTCATTTTTATATCTATCAACCGTTTCCAGTTGAGGTCTGTTCGAGCGATGGTAAAAATCCAAAATCTGGATTTTTTGCTCTAATGTAGCTCTTGGAAGCTTAGCTGGAGGCATCCTAGATGATTGATACTTATGCTAAACTATTTCCACCGCCTGGCTACAAATTATTTTCTTTAGTTTTGATATGATATCTTGTACTCTATTTGGGGAGGTTTTTATGGTCTCTTTCCCATAAACAATAATTTTTAAATTCCTGATTCCGCAAGTGTCGAAAATTTCATAGAATAATATGAGACACGACCAAACTACTCCTACCATCGAACATATTAGTATATAAATGTACATTATATAGATATATATAGTAATATTGTGAAGCTAGAACTGTTCTGAATTATGCTGTATCATAAATTAACATAAATCGTTTAATGAGAACCAGCACCCTTGCTAACTCTGTCTAAAACAGATTCGTAAGCAACTTCAGAAAAGTCAGTACCTTGGACATCGGAAGAAATACCGTTCAATGCTCTTCTTAAAGCGTCCTTGGAAGAGGCGTAAATCATCTTGGATTTAATTGGGGCGGTATCAGGGGACCATGTGAAGAACACAATTTTGGATCTCTTACCTTCACCACCACCGATTTCGTATTCAAAATCGTAAATCGCATATTTACATTCGTTTTCTGGTAACTTCTCTAAGAATGCATCGTAATCCGAGCTAGTTGAGGTTTCTTCAACAACAATTTCGGTTTTCTGGTCGTTTAAAGCGAAAATAATAAACTTGTACTTCTTACCCAACTTCAAATCATTGAAGGCAGTTAATGATTCATCTGCAACGGCAACACTAGAATTTATGGTTAGTAGAGTTCATTTTTAATCCTTTGTACTGAAGCCTTTTAAAACATACCCTGATCTAGACTATAAATGCGTTAGTATCATCTGCGTAGAGTAAGAGTAAGGCGAATCGTAATCAATGTAGAATTAATCATTTAATCAATCAATCAATGACGTTAAATTCTCCTCAAATGCAATTCATTGTGTGCTATACATACCATTTTATATTATATGGTCTTCGTATAATTGTAAAGAAATAGCCCACTTGTCCTTTGAAAACAGTGTCCATTTGAGTCGGTCGATTCAGGTGATTCTGAACCCCTGAAGGTTGAATATGTTACCCGCATTTTCAATAGTTAACAATAAATAGCAAATATACACCTAAAACAAGCTAATATACGGCATAAGCTCTTATAGACCTAGACGATCCTTATAGTATACTTCATAGAGATAGACTACAGTCTAAAGTAATTTTATATCATATAATTGACTAAATCTCGACTAAATAAATAGTTCTCACTCAAGCTTCTTTAGCAAGTCATTGGCATTAGTTGTAGAGGTAAACCCACCACCGTCTTCGCTCTCCAAATACTTGATAACACCATTATCAATGATCGCTGCATATCTGCTTGTCCTGACACCAAAACCATCGTCGGTCATATCTGCAATAAACTCTTTGCCCAAATTTTTCGACAAAGCAGCATTTGGATCAGTTGCGAAAATTACGTAGTTTTCTTCGTCCTTGTATCCCAATGCCTTGCCCCATGCACTGTTGACAAATGGATCATTATCGGTAAGAACAATGATTTTATCAACTCCCTTGGACTTGAAATTCTTGATGTTATTCAAATACGTTGGCAAATGATCTTCGGTACATGGTGGAGTGAATGCTCCTATTGCCGAAGTTATGACAATTCTTTTTCCGGGAAGCTCCTTTTCTAAGTTGAAGCTTGTTGGATTGGAACAAGCAATAATTTCACCCTTCTCTTTGGAGTATGGAATATATTGTAATGAGACACTGACTGGAAATTTATCGTTAACTACATTGTTAGTATTGTGGAACAGAATTCTTTTTCTTGATAAAATAACATACCCTTATAAGTCATTTTGGATTATAATTAATAGATAATTGTTATAAATATGATTTTATAGATGCCTTAACTTAGTGATAATTAATCTTGATTTAAATAGTCTTTTTGTTGCACCTTTTTTTCTAGCAATGTGAGATCCAACATCTTTTGGTGCAATTTACATATAGATGCATAAATTTCTTAAAATGATTAAATTGCTGTAATAAAAGGTAATTAATAATATGCATTGCTATTTACTCTATGTACTCATTATAAGCCTTTCCCAATTCTTACATTAACTTGCTTTTTTTCCTTAGCGATAAAAGTTTAAAGATTCGAAATTGACAAGCCTCTATTGCTGCATTCTTTCGATGATTTTTAGAGGATTTCCAACTGATGCTTACACATTAGAAAAAAATGCTGAAATAATTACTAATAATATTAAGTAGCTTCTCAACTTAGGTTAGCTAGGTTTGAGCTCTTTTATTTGCTTCAATTATATATAAGAGATGTGGATGATTTGTATAAATTGAAATATGAGCCTATATAGTGTGCTCTGGCCTGAAAAGGCCATTAGACGATACGATGGCCGAGTGGTTAAGGCGAAGGATGCAGGTTCCTTTGGGCTCTGCCCGCGCAGGTTCGAACCCTGCTCGTGTCGCCATTTTTTTTTTCAAGAAATCTCTCTCGCATGCTGACGACCGGTCCCAAAAACTATTGCAAATGAATTCTTCATATACAAACACGACAAATATATCATGAAATGTCATCATGATAACTGATCTCCGTGTTTCCTTGGAACCAAAATTAAGTTGATAGAATGTAAATAGGACCTGACTAACGAGACAATGACACCACTCTCATTTTGCATTTGCTCTTAAAGCCAAAGAATCTATGTAAATAAGGAAAGAAAGAGAAATCCAATTGAATCAACAAAGTGTGTATTATCTCGGTATCAACGCAGTTTATTAGTACCATTTCTTGAGTGCCGTATGTCAATCCATTAGTAGATTGCAACAAGAAGACTTACATGCAGGCTAACCAGAATTCGAAGAAGCGTTACCAAATTTTCTCACATATATGGCTAGTTTATACATTTGATGGCAATATTATTTTATTCATAGGGTTATTTATTTAACGTAACTTAAACTCTGCCAAAGGAACTGGCTTGATACGTCGTTAGAATATTTGAAATAAAAATGACTCTGGACTTATATGAAATCTTAGAAGTTGATGTAAGTGCAACGAACGCAGAAATTAAGAAAGCGTATAGGAAGTTAGCATTAAAGTACCATCCAGATAAGGCTACTGAGGACGACAGGGAGCAATCGGAAATAAGATTTAAAGAAATATCTCATGCTTATGAAGTATTGATAGACGAAACTAGACGTCAAGAATACGATACGTATGGAACTACTGATGGTAGGAGAACTGGAGGTGAAGGATTTGATTATAATGGTAACCCATTCGAAGACTTTTACGGTGGAGCACAACAGGATTTTTCTGCAAATGATTTCTACAATTTCTTCAATAATATGGGAGGAGCAGGTGGTCCACCCGGCGGTCCAGGAAGAAGTAGATCGAAACCTCGCACAAAAGATGCAGAATTAGAAGTTGATGTAACACTTGAAGATTTATTTAAGGGAAAGGTAATTAGAACCACTTCAACGAGAGATATAGTTTGTACCCATTGTAAAGGAAGTGGGGCTAAAAAGAATGCAGCTATGAAGAAGTGTGGAGTTTGTGAAGGAGAGGGCTCAGTTCGTAAGATCCGTAGGGTTGGTCCTGGATTAGTCACTCAAGATTATATTGAATGTGAAACTTGTCACGGAGTGGGTAAAATTTATCGCTCTAAGGATAAATGTAAAAAATGTCTCGGTAAAAGAGTTATAGACGAAACCAAGATATTGGAATTTGAAATATTGAAAGGTTCTAAGAGTGGTGAATCAATAGTCTTGACGAAAGAATCAGACGAATACCCTGGAAAGGAAACCGGTGATGTTGTGATGACATTTCACTGTAAAGAGCATGCTGTTTTCACTAGGAAGGGTGATGATTTATTTGCGAAGTATAAAATTCCATTAGTTGACTCATTATGTGGATTTTCCAAGGTCCTAGTTAAACATTTGGATGGCAGGGGTATACTAGTTTCTACACCTAAAGGTAAGGTTATAAGACCAGGGGACTATATAAAAATTAAAAATGAAGGTATGCCTGTGAAACATGATCCAAAGAAGAACAGCTGGTTCAGCTCCTCTGCTGGTAAAAGAGGTGATTTATATATCGAAATCGATATCGAATTCCCTCCGGATAATTGGTATTTAGAGAAGAATGATATACTAAAGGCTAAAAATTTATTGCCTAACGAGTTACAAAACAAAAGGGATACAGAGAAGCAAACGATCGATGAAAGCTCATTACCTGAGGCAAATATTGAATTGATAACTGATTTTACAATTTCTCGTGAAAATGCATTACCTGATTATGCTGAAGATAGACCTGAAGAGGATACTCATGAAGAATACTATGATGATTTTGGTGGTGCCCAACCAGAATGCTCTCAACAATAGATAGATATGTATATAAATTCGGAGCAAATCTCTGTAAATAAGATTCATGTGTATTAATAATATAATGCAAATTAAAGAATATCTGTAGAAACTAGACCATAGAATTGAAGGGATTGTAATTATATATAAGACGCTATTTAAAAATCCAACAAATCATTTAATTCATCCACGTTTAATCCAATATTTTTAGTATCCGTTATTTCTTCATCTTTATCATCAGCCTCAATGTCCTGATGATTGTATTCGAACGAAAAATTCGTTGGGTCATCAAGGTCTATTTCTTGGAAATTCAAATCCATCTCGTTCTGATATATCTCAGGATATTCATATTCATTCTCTTCCGTTAATGTAATTCCATTTGGCCTAGAGAAAATTTCTAGATCGGTTTCTGTCAATGGATCCATGTCATCAGGCCTATAGCTTAAGGATGGTCCTTTAGCTGGAGCGTACTCTATGCTGTCTTCGTCTTCAATCAAATCGTGATGTATCTGGAATGATTTTTTGGCTTCAGCCTGTTGATTCTGTTCATTAATTTTGCTGGTTTTCTTGAGGTCCCGTTTAATTGGATCTACATTATTTCGATTTAAATCTCGATGTGATATATTTGATGCATCAAGCAGTTTAGTTTTTGGTGTAAATGTGGACGGAAGCGAAGGTGATCCTAAAGGGGTAGTTGGAGTATCCGTTATATGCTTTGTCAAGGAGTCTGTATCTTGAGGTTGGACTAACTCTTTTGACCTTTGCGCATTATCCGGGTTGAAAATGCTATCATTAATATCTGCTAGCTTTTTATTCTGTGGCGGTTTATACGAGCTCTCTCCAGTGGATGGATTACTACGATGAACGAATCCCAAAGACGAATTGGCTTTTGATAGCGATGGCGCTTTTGGGAGCAATATTTTCTTCCTTTGGTGTTTGTTATCTCCAGAATTTAAACTCGATTGCGATCTCAGCAATGATGGGATAGCTTTATTTTGATCTTTACCCCCCAATGGAACCCTTTGCATAGGAACTCTCTGTCCCGTTGTCTGGTTCATTTGCTTAGCATTTGAACGAATATTGAAAGCATTTTCTGAATTGCTAGGTATATTCTTTGATTTTGTGGTCAAGGCATTTGGCTTCGAATTATTGATTTGTGTTTGTTTCAAGGCATTTTCTTTATCAGAAAACCTTATGTTATGATACAGCATCGTGATTATATACCGCTTAGCAATTATGCGTTAAATTTTGTATAAAAAGGTTTGAAAGGAATATCTATCTTCATTTGTTTATATTTTCTCTATTATCATTTAATGGTAAACAAACACCTTTTTGTGTAACATTATAAAAATTTCATATGGACTCCATAGTAAGACTAATAATTTTTATTATGTCTAACTATACTACGGAAACTGATCAGAGAAACGAACGTAGACGATGATGAAGCAATGTAGACTCATCGAGATATTAAAACTATATGAGTGTAAGATCCATTTAAGCTTGATATAGATATGTCGTCATTGATGATAATTGAGACTCAAATTGATTGAACTGGTTCAAGAAACCAACTATTAGATTCATATTAAGTAAATATAGCCACCGACTTTAGTTTTGAGCTTCAACTTCTGTTTCCTCCAATGTAAAAAGGTTATCTCAATTGTCTTAGAGAGTAGAGGCAAAAAAATGATATTGCCTCAGATCCTTCATATAAGTATCAAAATATGATTTTGAAGCCTATAAAATCTATTAAGCGTTTAGAAGACATCATAGATAAGACATTAAAGCACAAACAAGTTCAATATGGCGTTCCAATCGACGTTCATATCAGTAGCAAATAATACTATTGATCAAAACTCAAGTTGGATATACTTAGTGGATTGGATTTTGGCGCTTATCTTAGGACTTGCATTTGTCTTTTATTTTGGAAGATTGGTTGGATTTGTGAGTTCGCTAGCACTCAAATGGATAATATGGAAGAAATATAAGGTAAGGATTAATGTCGAATCCTTGAGAATCTCGCTTTTAGGAGGGCGTATACTTGCGAAGAATTTAACTATTATAACGGTCGACCAAACAATCTCCGTACTACAACTTAATTTGACTTGGAGATACTGGATCTCCAAATTAACTAGGCTTTCTGAATACTATTTTAATGAAAATAATATTGGGCTGATACAGACCACACGAGAAGAAAATGAAAAGCTTCCGTCTAGGTTTACATTATTAGTGGAAGGCTTGGAAATTTTTATGTATAATAGGACGCCTGCTTACGACAACATGATGGACATACTAAGAAAACAAGAGAAAGCGAGCAAAAAGGACGAGAAAAAACACCCACAAAGTAATACCAAAGACTCAGACGAAGAATATCTGCGCCAAAATATACGGTCAAGCAATTCCAACAGTTCATCGTCTAAAGAAAACATGTCTAATGGAGACAGTAAGATATCATCTGCATCAGTGCCTGTAAATCTGGGAGAAAAGAGCTACCGGAGCACAGCATCGAATAAGGGATCCTCATTGTATTTCCTTTTGAAATTCTTACCTTTGCATATTCGAATTAAGAAGGGTACTGTTGTATTAGGTAATGTTACTACGCCGTCTATATTAATGGCATCCTATAAAATGGGAAATACCATTGTTGATGTTTCTCAAGCACCATGCATTCTTGACAATTATAGATTTTTCTACAATTTTAATTTTGAACGATTTCAGATTTCTATGAAGCCTAATATTGCATACGACAGATTCAAGTACTCCAGCCCTAATGCGTATCCAAATTACTCTCCAGTGAATAATAGGCATAAAAAATCAAACTCAAATAATCGAAAGAAATATGAGCAGTGGTATCATTTTAATCAGGCAGTCAACTCGATAAGTCATTTAATAAAGAGACCATTTAGAAGAGATAGAAAGAAAGATGAGGATGATGCAGACTTCGAACAGTGGAAAGGTCTAAGACGATATCTCGGTGATCTGGCTGAGGGACAAGACTTTTTAGGTAACATTAATACAGATGAAGAATACGCCAAATACAGCTTGATATTAGATTCATCTTATACAAGAATATCATACTATTACGATTGTCCAGGTATAACCCCATTGAAGTCTAATTCAACGACAGAGATAAAAGATCCAGAATTTGGTATAGATATGGAGTTATCAATGGCGACAATACATTATGGTCCTTGGGCTGATAGACAAAGAGTTCCATTACAATCTATGTTTTTTCCGACATTATCTCGCGATTCAAAGCCAACTGAAGAGCATAAATTTCCAGGTAAATTAAGAGGTTATAATGGATTCACTTTTTTATTAACAATTAAAGATCAGGTTATCTTTAGAGTTCCAACCAGGGAACCCAGTAAGCACACCGAAACATTGCGTAACCAAAATACAAATAATGCACATAATCCAACAGGTAAAGTTACCAGACCGTTTGGTTGGCTTGAACTAAACATGAAAGAGGGTTCCAAAATTTATTTTTTCAATTCGTACGTAGCTAGCAACGACAAGGGATGGAACAATGAATTGAAGGCATATTTCAACTCATTCGAGGTGAGATCTTCAGTAAACCATGATATTTTGTTCATGGCTGACACACATAGCCTAGATTGCAAAGTTGGGTTTCCGTTGAAATGGAATGGGAAATGTGACTGGGCGTTCGATAATATTAGTGATAATGGCAAATTGTTTTTTCTTAGAGAGCATACTATGTTAATATCAGACATTTTCACTGATTTTGCATCTGGCCCACCACTTCCTTATGAATCATTTAGGCCATTTCATTATCACGTAAATTGGAAGCTTAATACTTACAAATTGTACTTGAATGTTAATGATAATAATATCATTAATAATCCGTTAGATTTTAGTAGCAACAAATATCTTTCTTTTCAAGGTGATGATTTGAATTGTGAAGTTTCAATTCCACTTTATGGACAATTTTCAAAGTCGACAACGATACATTATAAGATAAGTACTTCATTTACAAAATTTATACTCGATACTCCTCAATGGCATACAGCAAATGCTTTCATGAAATCAAACATAATAGGGAAAAGCAATGATTTTACAATTAATGGATCTTATACTTATTTTAACGAAGTTGAAATTAACACATCGAACCATGTTGTTATTAAAGTTCTTGGTGATTTTGTGACTTTGAAATTCTATGGATTTGTTGTAAGGTATTTATTTGTTATAAGGGAAAACTATCTAGGAGAAAATATGCATTTCAAAACGTTTGAAGAATATACAGATGAAATGGCAGCTTCAACGCAGGCCATATCACAGGACGAAGAAGTATCATCACAAGATTTATCAGATGAATCCGATACCGTTGCATCTCAGAAGGCACAACTTAACTATTGGAAAATGATAAAGTCAGTCAATGATGTAGATATATTATTCATGTTCCAGGTTAGGCATGGTTTGTTATTATTACCGTATAATTTGCATGATTGTTCCTCTCATGTCGGTTTAAGATTTGATTCGTTTGACATTGATATTCGATTCACCAACTATTATTCTGATTTACAGGCAGACTTTTCGCCGATATCTATAACGTATGTTGATGGACTAGGTAATGACGATACTATCTTTAATATTCCAAAGTATACGGAATTATTTTTGGGTAGCAATCAAGATGCATCAATTGACGGCCTTACTATTCATACACATAGAATGTTTGGATTGCCTCCAAAAGAGGTCACTTATTATTCTAAATGGGACTTTGCAACTGAAGTGATCAATATAAATAGCGATGGCTTTTTCATTCTGGCAATTATGACCTCACTTCGTAGTTTTGTGTTTGGCTTCAAAGATTTGGAAAATGGATTAAACCCAGAATTTCCTTTTATTCCAAATGCTGGTAATTTTTCGTTTAGATGTCCCCATGTTCTGATTAAATTAAAACCAGAAAAAGATTCTGAAGAATGTTCACTCTTTACAATAGACTTGGATTCTATTTTATTGTCATTTAACGACTTAGCCAACGATAGATACTCAGAAAGGCTTTCTGCATCTATACCACTGATAATATTTAAAATTGTTGCCAAATCTGCGGGTGAATCAAAATTGTTAGGATTTCTTGAAACATCACTTGTCGTAGATAATATTATGCAAAAGGAAAATTCTTCTGACTTTAAGAAGTTACAACAAGGACATATCGCAAGCAATGACGCACCATATCACCGTTGTCCATTTGTGATAGATGAACATGAAAGGGATGATACCTATACGGATGCTTATGGATGTATTATGACCTCATTGACTTTAGTTGATGCGTCTTATCCCTTAAATAAAGCATCCCTTGATGAGATGGAGGATGATGATTATTCTATTTATGCACAAACCTTTGATGATAGAAAGGGTAGTAATGGTAGTGGAAGTTTCTCACTGACATTAGATGATGATAATAGCACCACTTTCAGCAAAATGGCTCCATTATCTTCTTATAATACTCAAGAATATTCACCAGGCTATGATGCTGATCCCAGATTTAAAATAGATAACTTGATATTCGATGTGGGTGAAATAATGGCGTTTTTCACGCCACAATCCTTATTTTATATTTTTAGACTTGCAAGGTCTTTCAAGGATTATAACTTGACAAAATTGATTGACGACTTACACGTAGATGTGGTGCTGAGGTTGAAGCTTTTAATTACATCCCCATCATTTGTTGATAATATTAGGTTTGTAACTCAAGAAATTAACTTGAAGTTTGGAGACTTTGATGTATCCCATCCTCTGGAAGTATTTGGCACTTCTCCGAAGGTGCCTATTATAAACTTGAATATTACAGAACCGTCGCTAGCGTTTTCACATTCGATTAGTAGGGATTCTAATGGCCGGACTATGACAAAAGATTCCGAGTTTATTACAGCTCTTCATTTGAAGGAGGCCCTTTTTTCTGTCTCAAGACCTTCAGAATTTACTTCACCGTTAAGCTTGGGTATTAAAAATATAGAATTTTGGCAGACGATTGATAGTGGTGACAATTTGGTATGCTCATTTGATGTTGAAAACACTGATTTATTAGTCGATGAACCACAATTTGAATGGCTTTTTGATTATTTTATTTCAATAGTTGACAGCATCACACCTACGTTACTAGAATTTAAAAAGTTATCGGATGCTAACAATAAAAGTGTTTCTGAATTGGTGTACAAAATTTCAACAGCTGGAAGAGATTTTCATATTGATCATGACCCAGGGGTTTTGACTAAACCAGCGTCTGTATTGAGATCCCAAAAAGATCATATTAGATTTTTTGATAGTTGGAAGGTGATGACACGTTTACGCCATGTTTTTGACCACTTACCAGAACAATGGTTTAACAGTCAAAATCAATTATTCAAGAACTTTGATTGGGAGGCCCCTGACAATGCTTACGATGAAGTTTTGGATATTTTCTCTCGATGGAGGAGTTGGGAAGTTGATGATATCCAAAGAAGTTATTTTTTTAACTTCATATTTTCTAAAAGACAAGCAGATAAAATAGAGAATCATCATAACACTGAGTTTAAGATACACTTGAACGATATTAATATTACATTGATGAGCCCTGAAGGTGATGCGGACTTCATAGATTTCCATGATTTGACAACTACATATTCACATTCGTTAGAAAAGCTCAAAGATTTAACGAATATGAATTTGGGTATTATTGAGTCGATGTTACGTTGCAGTATTTTATTTAATCTAGAATCCTACAAAAGTAAGATTTCACCGTTGACGTTGGCGTTGTACTCACCTTTGCTAGAGAGGATTTCTCTGATGTCACATAAACGGTCATGTGAGAGTGATGTTTCAAAGAGTGAATCTGTTCTCGGATCTAATAACATTAACTTTGAGTTCGTTTCGAATGTAACTGAATTTCTGCAAAGCGTATCATTTCCCTACACTTCTACTGAAATTGGCTTAAGCCTGGTTTCAAGCTCTGGTCAAGTTCTAGCCCTTGAAGAAATATCAGATTTAACACCCGTTAGCTTTTCGACCATTGCGGACTCTTTTAACTTTGTTCTATCGGTAAAGGAGAATAAACTTGTCTCAATAGAGTTTGAAAATTTTGGTTTAGAAGCAGCAAACTTTGGCACGTTAAAAAATGGGATTAAAATTATTGATACATCTATTGGTAAATGTAATTTCAACGTTCTAGATCAAAATGATACCTTCTGTGAGTCTTTGAAATGCATACTTGAGAATGATACAGAGTTTTTCAGAGAAGCTTTTTTGATGCATGATGATTTAAAAGAATCCAATAATTCTTCCGATAATGCTCCCAATGAAGATAGATGTTTATTCGAAATGATAGGAAGCGTTTCACTAGAATTTCATGTCAATGAATTTCATTGGCTTATTGATGTATTGAATCCGTTGAAATTACGGGGGATTGTATACGACAATCACTTCTCATGGCACTTTGCGGAAAAAGTGTCGATTTTAGAATCTTTCATACAGAAAATAACGCTTGATTCCAGTCTTAACAAGACATCTATTATGGAATCTGAAAATTCCCAAATACTGAATTCTATTAAATTCAGTAAGATAGATAAAAAGTATGCAATATTTACTTCAACAAGCTTGGGGTATACCAAGTTTTTTGTACCTAAAATTACGAAATCTATAGAAGCTGTGGTGGAAAACGTCGGCCTCGTGGAAAGCAAAATCAAGCGTCTAAGTGTAATATTTAATAAAGAAGAGAGTGAAATGTCTGAAAAAAAGAGTAAAAATCTTGAGATAGGTTTTGAAAAGTTTGTCTTCAGATCAAAATTTACTAACGATTATATTGGAGTATCCACTTTTGTAGATACATCCAAGATATCTCTTGAATTGGAAAATTTCTCGCTAGGAATTTATAACTTTGAAAATATTATTCAAAATGGAAATAATATAGGCTCAGTTGTTCCTTTATACGGTAATTTGTTCATACCCACTACAAGAGTTTCTATTGTTGACAGATTAGTTCCCGTTGGATTATCCAACATGTTGGATGTAAATCTTTCCGTTAAGGTTTACAATGACAACGAAATTTCTAAAGAAATGCTGTCTCTACAAGTCGAATCTCAGTATTGCAGAATTTGTTTAAGTCCTCAGGTAATCGTTAGATTAGTAAGTATTGCTGATAAACTAACTGCAGCTGCTTTGAAAATCTCCACAATAAGCAGGAATGAAACAGGCAAGAAAGATTTAAGTACCCCCAGAAAGGCTAATTCAGACAATTCTTTATTTCTGTTTTCAGCTATACATGTTTTGAGTTATAATTTTTGCATTGGCTGGCTTTTTGGAGAATCACACAAAGATTACCCTGGGATTATTTTGGGAGCGGAACGATTTTTTGCGGTTGTGGAAGAGAATCTAGGTAAATTCACATTGATAGATGCCTATCTTTCGGTTGCAAATGGGTTTCGCTCTTCCAACTTTTATAGCACTGCATCAGAAAAAGAAAATTTGAATCGTGCTTCCTTACCTAACATGCAAGTAATATATACCATCGATGGTGTTGAAGATTCAAGGAATATGCGCATAATAATGAATGGAGACGAATTAGATGTCAAATTTCTTTCAGATTCAATAGTAATATTGGAACATACGGTAACATCTGTATCTAAGGTACAAAAATTTCTCAGCCAGAGGGTAAAACCTATAGTCCCCGAGACTGAATCAAAGAGCACAACTGATTCAAATCGCGATTATATGCAAACATTTAAATCTGCATTTGCATCCATAGAATTTATTGCTACATTTGCCGGATCGAATGTTTTGCTTTATCGCTTAAGAGACAATGAGGATCTGAGTCCACCATCATTGTTTCTTCATTCCCCTGCTGTCAAAATAGCTACGATGTATAGACATCAAAAGAATGCAAATAAGAAACATGTCATCAAAAGTGAAATTCTCACCTCATCTTCGGATAATACTTTATATTCTTCATGCATGCCTGTTATAATGGATATTGCCCAAGGTATTAAGAAAATGATGCGTAAGACAAATTTGGATAATTCAAATGTGGCGAAGAAAGCTACCCATGAGTCAACTAAAGATTTCGATCTTGGCGATCTGTTGAATGATATTGATATTCATGTAGGTGTTAGAATCGAAAGACAAAAACTAGCATTAAGTTGTGAACCAACTGCAAAGGTTGCGACGATAGTTGGAATAGATGGCATATACATGCAAATAAACACAGGCCCTAATGAAGTACCTTCAATAACTGCGGCAGTTCAATTTGATTCTATTTCAGCATCCCTTCAACATATATATTCTAGAGAGGTTAGTGGCTCCATTGGATTGGCGCGAATTTTGTTAACAAGTTCCGTGAAAATGGAGAAGGTTTTAAACATATTATGCTCCGGTTCATTCACAGACGTCGAAGCATATATTAACGTCAAACAGTTCCAAGACTTAAATTTATTTAAGGATATTTGGTTCCCGAAACCCAAATCAGAATCTTACTCAGATATTGGTTCTAATAGAGAAGGTATGCTCCAGAAAACATCTGAGTTAGCCGCAAATAAGAATATATCTTCTCGCTTCAAAGAAGTTTCGACAACTTATGCGCTTCCTTGGTTTTTAACCTTTATGATATTCAATGTTTCCTTAAGAATGGATTTTGGTCAATCATTAGGTAATTTTATGCTAAAATCTGATAGAATATGGGTTGTTTCTAAGAAATCGACAGACTGGGCACAGGATTTAAAGTTAGGTGTGAATTCTATTATTTTGTCAGCAGAAGGAAGATTAAGTGGTGGTTTAAATATTAATAGTATATTTTTGCACACTGCAATTACTTGGAAAAATAATTACGAAACAACATTGGACGTTCCTTTAATATTGGTTTCTGGAGGTATTGAAAGCTTACAACTTAAATTATCATTCGATTATCATGTTTTTGCGATTGCAAACATACAAGGGTACTCTATTGATATTTTCAATAAAAAGAACGAACTAAATATATCCAAGGACCACTTATTTGTTACTACTAAATTCGACAACGCAGAATTATATATAACCTCGTTGGCAGCTTCAAATGTGTTGGATATATATAATACAATAATTCGAATGATACAAGAGAACAGAACGTCATATAAAGAAACCTTACGGGATTCTTCAAGAGGAAAGAATATCGGAAATTCTGGTATACAGAGAACTGCAAGTAATGAAATCTTGGAGACAGTAAAGAAATTGGAAACCAAGATAGAGGTAATAGCAGGTAATTTACTTATTCATGTTTACCCATCTTCTTTCGGTGATTCAAAAGTTCTCGTTATAACATTGGATAAATCTATCGCCAACTTTCAACAAAATGAATACAGCAAAGGTATATCTAATCAATTAGATATCCAGTTTAACGATTTAAATGTTTCTTTGTCTATGTCAAGTATAATACTGGAAGATTTCATCAGTCAGTGCAATGTCAATGAGTTTGTAGGGCACGCTCATAAGGCGGCAGGGGGTACAATATTTGTATTCCCATCATTCAAGATTTCCATGCGAACCTTTCAAAAATATCAATCTAATATTATTGAGTATTTATATCAATCATCATTCGGAAAATCAGTTGACATTAGATGGAATTTAGGCTCAATTATTTTTATTCGTGAAATGTATTCAATTCATAAGAATGCCTTTGCATCACGTACAGAGTATAAGAAGGGCAGTAGCCAAATAAATTCTAAAACTAATATTGGATTCAAAGAGGATATATTTACTCCAAAGGATAGTAAGCCACCATCTTCGTCGAAATCGTTTGGAGACGAAGATCCAACTGACGAAATCGACCAAGCGATTAATGATACTTTAAATAAAGTTTCAAGCGATTCAAAATTTAGCTACTCACCACTAGCACCGCCTATTATAGAAGCACCTCAACTAAAAGAATTAGGGAATGCAACACCACCATTGGAATGGTTTGGATTACATAGGAACAAATTTCCTAACGCTACACATCAATTGGGTATTGTTAGCTTACAGAAATTAATACATGAAGTGGAATTACAATATTCCAAGATTTTGGGCAAGGCATGATTGATTATTAAATACCACAGTGACTAAAAATGCCTTACCTTTTGCATACTTAAAATAGTTTACATATGTGACTTTTTTCTAAGATTTTATATTAAAATGCATATTTACAAGTTATAAATAAACTTATTTACATCGAATAGTCAATGATGTGAAAGTTATTGTGATATTAATGAGTCCAGCATCATTTAATGAGATAAGTACCATCTTCCTTTCGCTTTTCTTCTTGATAGAATCTTTCTTCCATTTTTAGTTCTCAATCTTGCCAAAAATCCAAATGTTCTCTTTCTTTTTAATGTCGATGGTTGATATGTATTACCTCTAGACTTGAATCTCCTTTGAACAAATCCAATCATAAGTTGAAATGCAGAATTTACTTGACTTTTATCCGAAATTAAGCTTATACTATTGATATCCACATTATTGACTGTATTACCATTCATGCTCCTTAAGGCTGATAATGGTGTATTAGGTTTCGTCAAACATGAAAAATGACGGGAAGATTGTTGAAGTACACTAGAAGTACTTCTTCTAATACCAGCAGATAACGACCACATTTGGTTTGTTGCAATGTATGTTAGTTAAGGTGTATTCTGAATTCGGTCAAGATAATTTTTCAGTTTTTGGTTGAAGCGGTCTAGTAATATATTTACGCGTGAAAAATAGATCAGTAGTAAAAAGGATCACTAACTAAAGATCATCACCAAAAAAAAATTATTTGCGGCTTCTTGAGATGTTATCTTTTCATATACTACAATAGCACAGGATTAATAAAGCATATAAGTATGTCAGCGTATCGTCCTAGAAGAAATATTCCATCAGCAGTTAATACTCCAACGGCTGTTCGAGTTGAAGCGTCGCTGGCAATAGATAAATCCGAAGCGGAAACTATATTGAGCGACTTCATTTCAGTCAGTGAAGCCATAGCTGGATCATTACCAAGCTCTTTAGACTCAAGCAAAATTACTTTTTCGAATACCGGATTGTCCAGCAGTACCGGAAGCAGTGCGATCTTGAGTCAATTAAAAAGAGTGCAAAGAGACTTGAGAGGCTTACCACCGTTACTATCAGAGGTTGTAGCATCAACACCAGGAACAATTGCACCAGCAGAAACCATAAACAAGAAAATCAAGTTCGACGATGAAGATGCTGATGCATCAGTTGAGCCTAAAAGCAAGAAGATCAAATTCGACGATTCAGAAGTCGATGCTTCTGCAGATGCAGAAATGGCAGAGCCTGTGACGACGGACGACAATGAGGAACAAAAGCACGACGATGAAGAAGAAGACGAAGAGGAAGAAGAGAAACTGCAAAAAGAGCCCAAAAAGTCTAAGAAAGAAAAGCACGACAAGAAAGAGAAGAAAGAGAAGAAACATAAGAAGGAAAAGAAAGAGAAAAAAGATAAGAAAAAGGAATCCAAAGACTAGGTATTCCTAGCGCTCTAATGCATCACAAGACATAATGTCTTTCATATTGCTAGAAATATAGACTATTATAGTAGTTTCCATCATGTACAATAGTAAACGAATATTAATTAAAGACCCCCCATTTTGTGTAATGTAGTGCATAGTAGCTGATGTTTTTGTTTACTCGATGATTTAGAGCGTGTCAGGTTGGTTAATGATTTAACTATTATTTATCACAACAGACCGTATATTTCAAGCACCTTTGACTATTAGACAGTCAGAGGATATCTTCAAGATGGGTTTGAAAAGAAAGAGACAACTTAAAAGAAGATTGGTCGATAGTGATGATGATGAAGATACGTTTATAAATAACAGTGATTTTGTTCCAGATCAACCTAGCAATGAAGATATCGATGAAGATAAGCTCTCTAGCGAGATTTCTAAAGAGAAGAGTATTGAAAATGAAAGCTCTATTCATAATGGAAGCGTTTCTAAGCACGAGGATGACCTTGTGCACGATCAATTTGTTGATGCCGATTCAAAAATAGCGATTGGCGCCATGAAAGATCAGGACGTCAAGTCAATAAATGGAGGTAATGGGACATTGGGCCAGGAAAACAACGTAATATTGAATCAGGTGAATCTTTTACCCCCACCGCCGACTGTTAAGGAAGTACAGGAAGAAGCGGCGAATGGCAGTGGATTGAGCTATTCGCAACAACAGGCGACAATTCAACTTCAGTCACCAAGTAAGAGGAAGGAAAATTCATCTCAAACATCAACTAAACCTAATGAGCCTAGGTTAGTAATAAATAAATTGGTATTGACAAATTTTAAGTCATATGCTGGCGTTCAAGTGATCGGTCCGTTTAACGCATCGTTTTCAGCTGTCGTTGGGCCGAACGGAAGTGGTAAGTCAAATGTGATTGATTCTATGTTATTTGTTTTTGGCTTCAGAGCACTGAAAATGAGACAAGGGAAGTTATCAGAATTGATTCATAATTCTGCTGGTGGAAATAAGTTGGATTATTGCCAAGTAGACATTCATTTCAATCACGTCTTAGATAGTCCTGAAGATAACGCTAAGTCTGAAGCGATAGAAAACTCAGAGTTGATTATAAGTCGTAAAGCTTTTAAGAATAACTCTTCCCAATACTTCCTTAATGGTAAAACAAGCAATTACTCTGAAGTTACAAGTTTTTTACGGGACAAAGGCATTGATTTAGATCATAAGAGATTTTTGATTTTGCAAGGTGAAGTTGAATCTATTGCTCAAATGAAAGCCAAGGCTGAACGTGAGAATGATGACGGATTGTTAGAATATTTGGAAGATATAATAGGTACTACGAAATACAAGCAGTTGATAGAAGAAAACTTGACTAAGGTGCATGAATTGAACGACGTTTGTTTGGAAAAAGAAAATAGACTAGATTTGGTTGAAAAGGATAAAGAACTGCTAGAAGATAAAAAGGTAGAAGCTTTAAGATTTTTGGAAATGGAAAAGAAACTTATCAGTAAGAAGTCTATTCAATATCAAGCAAGCATCATTGAGAATAAAAAGGTTTTAGATGAAAATCTGGATACTGTTAATGATTTAGTAGCGAAGCTAGAAGAAGAGAAAAATTCTAATAAGGAGCTAGGGCAAGGAATCAAGGAATCTACTAAACAACATGACGACATGGTTAAGTATATTTCCAAATTGAACGATCAAATAAATTCTATTACGAAAAAGCAAAAACAAATTAATAAGGCTAATGTTGCAATTGACGAAAAGATAAAGAATTTAAGTAACAAATCGAAGAAGATTTTGAAATCGAAGGAGACACTGGAAAAGACAGAGGCAACGTGCGAACAAAAGTTGGAGTCAAATAGTAAAGCATTAATTCAATCTAAGAATGAATTGGATGACTTGACAAATGAACTTGAGGTGGAAAAGAATAAATTAGATGAAATTAGACTGAAATTAACTGATAAAACATCTGACTTCACGAAACAAATAGAGTCTTTGCAGACTAGATTAGAGCCGTGGAATGACAAACTAAAAGAAAAAGAAAGTGCAATACAATTGATGAATTCGTCTATTGAAATGTTGCAAAGCCAGAAACAAAGTATTTCCAAACAATTAGATGACTCCAAAGAAAAGCTCATCCAAATTAAGACTGAAGGAAAGCAAAAAGAATCTGAACTCCATGAAGCTGAAACAAAGCTATCTCATATTATTAACCAAATTGGGATGGGCGAGGAACAATGCAAACATGAAAAGAAACAGTTAGAATTGAGGAAATCTCAAGTGGCTACTTATAGGCAAAGAACGCAAGATTCGATGAATTCGCTTTCCAATTATCAAAATAAAAACAAGGTTTTATCAAGCCTAATGAGACTAGTCAAGTCAGGACGAATAGAAGGATTCTACGGCAGATTGGGTGACTTAGGTGTTATTGATGATCGATATGATATCGCTATATCTACCGCATGTCCCGCGTTGGATTCGATGGTAGTTGAAACAGTCGAAACAGCTCAGACATGCATTGATTATTTACGTAAAAACAAGCTTGGATATGCAAATTTTATCTGCTTGAATAAATTGAGAAAATTTAACTTAGCACCAATCCAAACACCAGGGAATCCTGCAACTGTTAAAAGATTGTTCGATTTAGTAACTCCTCAGGACTCCAAGTTCTTACCAGCCTTCTATAGTAAGGTCTTTAACACATTAGTAGCGTCTGATTTACAAGAGGCTAAGAAAGTAGCATATGGCGCCAAGCGCTTTAAAGTCGTAACATTAGATGGTAAGGTGGTTGACACGTCCGGTACGATGTCTGGTGGTGGTGCTTATTTTGCCAAGGGTGCAATGAGATTATCGTCTTCTGCACCTAGTTCTGATGCGATGGATATAAGTCCTGATGATGTAGAGCAAATGAAGGAAGATTTGGCGACAATGGAGAATAAATTTGAACTTGATAGTAGGGAGTTCCAAGAAAAAATGCAAAATTTACGTAAATTGAAAGATATGAGACCAGACATTGAATTTAGTATTTCAAGGTTAAAGTTGGATATTGATGCCTTAACATCAGAGAAGAAGGAAGTCCTGAAAGTTTGTAAGACTCTTATTGCTGAAAGTGAAAATGACAATAACAGCAAGCAGTTTGATAAACAAATTGAAGAAAAGCAAAGAGAAATGCTGACGTTACTAGAAGGCAAACATGAATTGAAATCTAACATGATCGATTTAGAGTCTCAAATTAAAGCATTAGAAGAGAAGATAATGAATGCTGGTGGTGTGGAATTAAGATTACAGAATTCAAAGGTTGATTCCATCAAACAGAAAATTGAAATCATTAATGAAAGGACATCGAATGGAATGGCTATAAGGAAGTTAGAAAATGATATTAAGAGACACAGTAAGATCATTGAAGAATCAAAGAAAGAATTAGAAGAAACGGAGAAGGAATTGGCTGAAATTCAATCCCAACAGCAGGGTTCTGTTCTCGAAGCTCTTACGACCGAGATTAAAGAAATAGAGAGTGAGAAAGAAGAGAAAGAAGAGAGCTTGGAAAATATTAAACTTGAATTGGAAGAAAGAGCTCAGCAAATGAATGCCTTTAAGTCCACGGAAATAGAAATCGAGAACAAGATTGAGAAACATAATTCAATAATAAGAAAAGCACAACAACATATAAATAAAGATGAGGAGAGTTTACAAGGATTGATAATTCGTGACGTAACCCCATATATTGATTGGCTTGACGAAAGTGAACAAGCTAAGTATAATGGTGCAATAATAGAAGAAGTTAACGAAGATTCATTACTGACTCTTAACATGAATGAGGTCGAAGACGAAATCGAAGAACTAGAGAAATATATGAGTACTGTTAAAGTTGATATTGAGGTTTTGAAGGAGTATGGTTCGAAAAAATCGGAGTTTGAATCCCGTAGGAGCGATTTAAATACTGCAGTTGAAGAAAGAGATGAAATTAAAAGTTATTGTGAGGACTTAAAACGTAAACGATTGGATGAATTCATGGAAGGATTTAATACTATATCTATGACACTAAAAGAAATGTACCAAATGATAACTATGGGTGGCAATGCAGAATTGGAATTAGTGGATAGTTTGGACCCATTTTCAGAAGGTATCTTATTTAGTGTTATGCCCCCGAAAAAGTCATGGAAGAATATTTCGAATCTATCGGGTGGGGAAAAGACCTTGAGCTCATTAGCGTTGGTTTTCGCATTACATAGATACAAACCAACTCCATTATATGTCATGGATGAAATTGATGCTGCATTAGATTTTAGAAATGTTTCAATTGTTGCTAATTATATCAAAGAAAGGACCAAAAATGCACAATTCGTAGTTATTTCATTACGTAACAATATGTTCGAGTTGGCACAACAGTTAGTTGGAATTTATAAAGTTAACAATATGACTAGAAGCATTTCGTTGCAGAATAAAGATTTTTTGGGCAATGTAAAATAAGATAGCTTACTTAACTAATATATATTACTTAAGCGTATAAATAAATAGATATTTTAATACTTGTACAATAATCTATATGTGTGCTACCTTTTCTCTATTAATTCTCCACACCGGCTCAATTGCAGTTGCAAAGCTTTCGTCGGTTTTCCTCCTTAGAATAAAAACTTTGTCAAACCAATCAATTAGATCAACTAAACATGTAGTTTCATTCATTTCTTTTAAATATTTCCTAGGAATAACCTTATCTAACATTTCTGATAGATGATGCTGAGTAATCCTAAATGGTAACCCATAACTTGTTGCCAAGTCCCAAAATATTTCAACTGCCGACCATGGTGTATTTTCATAGCCACTAAATATACCTGGATTTGCTAAAATACCACGAACAGCCATAACTCCATCTACACCAGTGTACTCTGCTATTTCATATGCATCCTTTAATGAAAAACAATCACCATTAGCAACCACCGGGACCGCTACACTTTCCTTAATGACCTTAATTGCATCAAAATTTGCTGGTTGTGATGATCTGGTGTTTTTGGTTCTACCATGAACAGTTATAAAGTCCACTCCATTTTTTTCTATCAATTTCACAAACTTGATGGTCTCATTTATATCAGGGTGTATCCTAATTTTAGTTTCAATAACAACTGAATCTTTATATTTATCTTTTACCGCCTTAACCATCTGAGAAACTAATTCAGGTTCTGACATTAATGCTGCCCCAATACCTTCTCTTACCTGTTCCTTTATAGGACAACCACAGTTTAAACCTATGCCATCAACGTATGGGTGAATCATATCTACAAATTTTAGTAAATCTTTCACATTGTTGCAGCCAACTTGAACAATCACTGATCTGTCTCCCGCATTAGTGGTAAAGTCTGATAATCTTGCAATATCATTTCTAACAAATTCTCTCGCTAATATCATCGGAGTATACACTATATCTGTATTGAAATTCCGTACTAACTCTCTGAAAGGCAATTTGGAATATCTAACCATAGGGCCTGCAATGAATGCCGGCCTGTTATTATCACTGCGAGCAGACTTTAAGATTCTTAGAGGATTATGTTGTGGGTTTCTAGACGGTAATGTGCTTGTATTTGGTGAAATATCATTATCTTGTAGTGTTAAATTTGATGTTTGGTTTAGTATTTCAATCATAGTGATAACTGTATAATGCTGAAATTTAAATAAAAAAAGTTAGTTTAGTACTATGTTCTGCTTGAATAATAGATATATGCAAGTATAAGTATATATACAGCTGTAATGTAGCGATATGTGCCAATGAAAAGTAACGGTAAGAGATATTCACAGTACTATTTCATATGTAGAAAAAAAAAAAAATTTCATGCTGTGCGTATTAATGCTACAATGTACAAATATAATTATTTCGATGGGTTAATATTAATATACATAATTTTAAATAACGATTATAATACAGTGATAAATTGAAAATGTTGAGAGTATGCCAAAAAAGGTAAAATTGAACTTAAATGAAGAGAACTTATTCTTCTTCAGAACTTTCAGAACTTACATCATCGTCATCTGATGATTCTTGATCATTACCTATGTTCATGATTCCATTATTAGAAGAAGGTCTGTCAGCATCTTCAAACAATTGTAATTGACTTCTCAATTGTTCTAATTGATCCAAACCAGCACCAGACGATAATTTCTTCTTTTTCTTATTCATCAAGGATGAAGAAGCCTTTTTACCGAACAAAAAGTTGAACAATTTTAATACGGTTCTATCTTCTAATTGATCCATATCTAATTCCACTTCTTCTTCATTACTCAAATCGACATCATCTTTAATGATTTTAACTAGCGATTGCAATTTCTCATCAGTCAAGTTTGGAACCATTTCACTAACTTGCTTCTTCATTTCGTAAGTAACAGTAGGCTGGTTTGGATGCTCGACAGATGAATTCTTACGAGACTTCGACTTCTTTGATCTCTTACGCTTCCTCTTGGCGTCTCTTTGCTCTCTTAACTTGTCGAGATGTTGTTTTTTCAATTCATCCAATTCTTGCTTCATTCTGATTAATTGATTCTCCAAAAACTGAATGGCGGGAACACTTGAAAGCATAGATTCATTAATTTCAGGTTCATCATCGTCTTCATCAGACGAATCATCTAAATCAGAGTTAGCAGGGGTTGGTTGAGGGACAGGACGGTTAACCCATTTTTTATCAAAAATGGATTCCAATCTATGTCCCATCATATTGACATCAGTACCTTCAGGATTGAAAGCGTAACAATTCTTGAAGACTAGACGAACATCTCTTTCGAATTCGTCACCATTTTCGTACTGGTTATTTGCCAATTTAGTTTGAATCGTTCCTAAGTCCATTGGTTCTTTCACAACTTCCGCGTAATTTGGAATATTTAAAGCTACTGTATCAACAGGCGCTAAAAATGGGAAGTTGTAATTATAATGTTTCTTAGATACCAATTCTTTGACGGTTTGATTGCAGAATCTTAATTCAGCAGCGTATTTCTTCTTTCTTGGTCTGACATCGTAAGGTAATTCCTTAGATTTCGGTGGATGAATGGTTCTTTTTGGTCTGTGTGCTGCAACAGAATTCTTCTTATCGCCCGAATCCGCAACTACTGCTCTTCTTCTAGAGTTTGCTGGAACCGTGGCGCCATTGTTTGGCAACACCTTAGGAGGCATGTTCAACATATGCTTTTCGAAATGCGCCTGAATGTTCTTCGCCATCTTGGAAATACCACTTTGCTCACCATTGAACTTGCAACAGTTAGCCACCATTAAATTAAAGTCTTCAACAATGCGGCTTGGCTCTTCGTACGCATTAGCGTTAATCTTTCTTTCGATGGTGGACAAATCCATAGGCCTTGGAATGTAATTATAGTAGAAGGGTATGTTTAATTTGACTATGTCCACTGGATGCACGAATGGGCCAGCATCTCTCAAACGCTTGACCGCCTTAATAACGTTGTTAGCAAACTTTGCCTGATGCTTAGGCATGGGGTTCGCCGGCAAATTATTCATATCAGGTTCTGGCGCTGGTTTAGGAGCAGGATCTGTAAACACAGGAAGTCCCTTCTGTTGCTGTTGCTGTTGTTCTGGCTGTTCGGACTGCTCACCATGCTCAGCTTGCTCGCCCTCGTCAAATTTCTCACTTTGATCACCCTGTTCTTCTTGGTGTCCCGTCTCGTCCAACTTGGGCCTCTTCTCAGCAGGCTCCTGTTCCGACTCCTCGTCCATTCTGTGTTTTTCTGGACTAGGCGACGGATTGGGTGGCGATAACGGCTTCTCCGGTTCCACATTCTTCTTCTGCTGTTCGAGCTGGCTCGCGCCTTTATCTCCTTGGAAGAAATTGTCCGATGAAGGTGTCTGAACCGGTGTGTTAGTCTCCGGAACTAATTGCGGCTGTTCTGTACCTTCTGACATGGACATATACTATTCTTTTGTCTTGCCGATATTGAATGCTTCTAGATCAAATATACTTGCTGGCGGACTGATGCTAGTATTTATTAACGAAATTCACGTGAATGAGTTACCCGATCCTATAGCGTCCTGTAACTAACCAAAAGTATTTTACAGGTAGTAGTGTATATTAGTTATAAGGAACACAAAATACACAAAATGGTCTTTTAGGGTCAAAAAAACTTGTAATGTATATAAAAAGTTTCGCGGGGATGGATTTTTGAGGTCGTGTACCAATCAAAAACTAGGGCTTTTTGTTTTTTTTCTGTCCAATTAAAATTTTAATGGCCGCACTTGAAATTCGAACGGGATTCTATCTTTATTTATACTTACAAGAGATTTTCGGCGCAAAAGAAAAATTTTGCAATTAGTCAACCCGCACGACCTTGTTTTTTGTTACAATTGTTACTACAAGTTTGCCACCGTCGTCTGACTACATTATCAACCACGACGAGTAGCAGTATTGATAAGCACATGTAGATAGTAGATGGCGACTTGCTGACTGCATCAGAAGAGATCCTCGTAGACACTGGGTTTACTTAGACGCCATGAACAGGAAACTCCTATAAACAGTGGCGGTGGCTTCGGAAGAGATTAATAGTTTACGTGTTAACTACTGTAACGTTTGTAAGCTGTAGGTGATACTGCTGAGAATTTTGCAAGCAATGGACGAGCTGAACATGCGGGTAACCGGGCCTTATTGAGAGCTGGCTTGAACCGAAATTGCGTGACATGAATTACCCGTAAAGTCCCGATAGGTTGAGGGAGAGCAAGGAACTCTAAAAAAAGGAGACAAAGCAAGCGCAACGAATGAGAAGCATGAGATTGGCATGATATTACCCGGAGTACACCCCAAAACTACAGCGGCATGGCGTACATAGCTTACGCCCGGGATAAGGTTTGGGAGACGCGTAGGTGCCTACCAGTCGGCAGATTTACGATGGAAGATGTTGCTGGCTCTTGTCATAGAAGGGGTGCCAAAGTACATTATTGTCGCAGTAGAGTTTTTAGCAGCTCGGGAGTAGATCTTGTAGCTGATACTCTGTGGAAATGGTATGATGATAGGTGTGTGGCGTAGTACGTTGGGATAAGTTGGTTGTTTGGAAGAAAGAATTTTGAGGGGTTATCATTTGAATGTGGGAAGTGTTTGTGTTGACAATCGTTTGAGAGAGATTAATGTGTAGATTCGCGAGTGTAAGGTTTGAAACTGGCAATCATGACTCGAAATGGGTAATATTTTGCTGGATGCTGGCTAGTGGTATATGTGGATGACGCCTCAGGGGTGACCATGCAAAGGGTCCATTGAGTCGGTTCTTATCTGCTACAATAGTTCAGAATGCAAGTGACGTATCCATCACGCGCACTACGGGTTACCAGAATCATATATACAAGGTGTACTATTATCTATACACGACTATAAATCACAAATGGATAGAGAGCAAATCGTTAGCTGAAAATCCCTTATTGCACGTTGGACATCTTCTTAATCTGGCTGCTAAACGTTCTTGGGTGCATCCCAGACAGAAGACGTGTCCACACACCGTTATGGCGGTGTCCTTCCAGTTTTTGGAACAAACAGAGCATTTTGCAATTGAACGAAGTGCTTCTAGCTGTCTTTCATCCTCCTGCAATATTGACGAAGTATTATTGGTTTTGTATTTCTTCAACAAGCTTTCGGTCGACTTTAGTTTATGCTCAAGTTTTCCCATCATTAAATTCTTTTCATTTAGTTCCTGTGTGAAGCTTGTGTTTTCCTGGACCTTATCACTATATTTATCCTTCATGCTTGACAATTCTTTTTCTAAGCTAGCTTTTCTAACATCGATCGCCCTTAATGATTCCTGCAATTTGGAGTTTTCTTGAAGAGCTGATTGTCTAATTATCTTAAAGTCATTATTCGATTTGGTCAAGATCTCTATTTTATCCAAATAGCTCTTTTCTAAGTCATTTAGTTTGCTAACTAATTCCTGAGATTTATTTATCTGCGTTTTTAATATTTTATTTTCGGAACTTAACGAGTCTTTTAATCTCATAGATGCAAAATATTTCTGGTCGGCTTTTGTTTTTTCTATGGTCAACTTTTTAACCAAATTTTCTTGATCAGTAACACTCATCAACTTAGATAGTGAGTTTTCTCTCGTTTCTTGAAATGCTTGCTCTATTTCTTTGATTTCGCTATTTAACATGTTAACCCGTTGAATCAATTCATCCTTCGATAATTCGTTTATCTTAGTATTATCACCAGTCTCATGCCTTTCACCTTCCAAGGCATTAATTCTTTCATTCAAGACCTTATTCAACTTATTTAATTCATCATTAGTCGTTTGGTTTTCAAGATCTGCTTTCAAGATTGTTTGTTTAGATAATAACTCATCTCTGGCAGTTCGAATTCTAACTAAATCGTTTTCGCTTTTCTGTAATTGTTGTTTCAAGGTTTCATTTTCCTCCTTCAATTCCTTGTCAAGTAAGTGTTTCACATTGGTCTGCTTATTTTCTAACTCATTTAACTTATTTACAGTTGTATCATTAATTTTTTGCAAATTGTTTACGCTTTCGTTCAATTGTTTGTTATGTGCTGCCAATTCTTGATACATAGCGGAATTAATCAAGTCATTTTCATTCAAGTTCTCTAGTTTATCAGATAACTGTAAATTCTCCTTTACTACTTTATCATAGTTTGTATTGATCTGATTCATCAGTTCTTTTAATAACCTATTATCGCTTTTCAACTCTTCTATTTCTAAACTTATCCTTTCAAATTCTTCATTGTCTACTAAATTCTCATTTTTCACCGTTGTGTCGTTATTTGCCTCAGATTTTACTGTCTCGGTAGCTTCTTCTTTCACATCCGATCCGTTGGTTAGGCTTTCGTCAATCCTCTGAAGAGTCTTCGAATTTTTTCTATCATTATCTTTTACCAAGGTTAACAACTGCGTTTGTAGGTCTTCCACCTTGCTTTCGAATTGGGATTTCAATTTGCTTAATGTATTATTTTCTGATTTTAGTGTTGCCACCTCTGCATTTAAAACTTCTACCCTCTCTAACACGTCACTTTTATCAATGTTTGAGAGTTTAGAATTTTCAATTATAGGACTTAATATAGTCAATAACTGTGCTCGTCTCTTTTCCAATAATGCATCTAGATCCCCTATTGGCACATTAGTCAATTTAATCAATAATGTTTCGTTCAACTCAACATTCAGTTCAGTTTTTACACCAAATAGATTAATAATCAGTTCGTACCATGAATCCAATACATTAATTTTTCGTTCATTAGATTCATAATTCAGCTTAATATCATTCAAATCTCTCGTTAAGAGTGTACATTTCTGTTTATAACTTCTCATTTGTCTCCAAATAGCTTCCTTCTTGAAGTACACAACATCCTTCTGTGTTAAAGGTCCATCTTCGCTCAACACATCTAATGGCTTGTGTTTCTTAATTTCAGAATTATCACTATCTTCATGGAGTCTCTTTTTATCATTGTCGTGGTCCATATCGCAGACAACGTCAAATTAATCTCAAGAACTATATATGGAGCAATCTATCGGCCCTAAACCTTCCCTTAGTAGCACTAGAAATTACTTAGTTACAGATGCTTAAAGTTGGTAGGAACTGCAGTATTGATGGAATTGACAAATACATACAAGATATGCGACGACTATTTTTTTGTCCAGCCATTTTTGATAATCAACACACGACCTTTAATTCCATTACCATAGTATAGAGAGCCAGTTCATATTTGCTGTATAATACATGTACCCAAAGAAGCTGTCTGTGTCTCACGTATCCTTGAGCTTCAAATCAGAATACTCGAAGGGGTTTTGTAGTTGCTGAAAAATAGGAACACCACGCACATATATAAGACATTGAATGTCATTGAGTGGACATGTTAATATTAACTTAGCAGTAATGTTCAGGATTTATCAACCATAGTCTTCTTAACGTGTGATACTCTTGTAATGAAGGAATGTATTCACAATTTAATAAATATTGCTATTCGTAGAAAAAGATAATTTGTTAATTCTCAAAATGAGAGAACTGATTCAGAAACTACGAAATTTGCAAAATCCCTGATTCTTTAAATTTATTACAAAATAGCCTCTAAGATGAAGTTTCTTGTCTCAATCGTGTTCCTTGTAAGTATTTTTCTACAATTTGAAAAAGGGCTAGGCTACAAGGAGTATTTATTCAAGAATTGTGAAACTTCTGGGTTCTGTCATAGAAATAGACACTTTGCTGATAGTATTAAAGAAAATCCTAAATATGAGTCAAAATATGCAATAGATCCACAGTCTATACATTCTGAGTCTGAGGATTTCATAGTAAGTGGGAATATTTTAAAGGAGGTTGCAGGAATTGGCGAGGACATTGTATTACCATTCGAATTATCTTTGTTGGATAAGAACAATATAAGAATCAAGGTAGATGAAGAGCAAAGAAAGAATATTAAGTTGAGAAATAAGCTTGTTAATGTCAACAGATATAACGAAACCCCCAATTGGTCGTTTCGGTCGCTGAATTTATCGTATAAAAGTAAATCTGGCACTAAGTATAGCCAACATAAAAATAAGTTGGTGATTGACTACGGGACTAAATTGCAATACAGAGCAGAGGTTTTATATAAACCATTTAAGGTGGTTATTTATCGTGGAAAAGAAGTCCAATTCATACTTAATGACAGAAATTTCTTGAACTATGAACACTGGAGACCTGAATCATCAAACGCAGCACATTTGTCAAACGAAGAAACAGACTTCAACATGTTCCATGACGATTTCCATGATGCTAGGAACGATAGAATACCATTAGGTCCAGAATCTATTGGATTGGATTTCACTTTGAAAGGTTTCAAGCATGTTTATGGGATTCCAGAGCATGCAGATGATTTCAATTTGAAGGATACAACCGACTCAGATTTGCCTTATAGACTATTTAATGTTGATATATTCGAATACGAGACAAATTCGAAGATGCCAATGTATGGCTCAATTCCATTTTTAATGGGACTGAAGCCTGGGGTATCTATAGGATTATTTTGGATTAATAGTGCTGATACCTACGTGGACATAGACAAAAGTTCATCTGATAAGGATACAAAAACTCATTGGATTTCAGAAAACGGTATACTAGATGTAATGATTATGATTGCAGAAAGCCCATGGGAAATAAATGAAAGTTATGGTGCCATTACTGGTTACGTTCAGTTGCCACAGTTATTTGCATTAGGTTATCACCAATGTAGATGGAATTATAACGACGAAAAAGATGTACTCGAGATTAATTCATTATTCGATAAGCATCAGATACCGTATGATGTTATTTGGTTGGATGTTGAATATGCGGATGCAAAGAAGTATTTTACGTGGCAATCTGAAAAGTTTCCTGACCCAGAAAGAATGCTAGCAGAGTTAGATCACACTGGTAGAAATTTGGTTATTATTATAGACCCACATTTAAAGACGGACTATCACATAAGTGACCACGTTGAAAAGGAGGGAATTAGCATTAACGACCCAAGTAACAACACATTTCATGGTCAATGCTGGCCAGGTGAATCCGTTTGGATTGATACAATGAATCCGAATTCGCAACCATTTTGGGATAAACAACATGAATATTCTGCAGAGAATGAATTTATGGGGAAATTATCTACAAATATACACATTTGGAATGATATGAACGAACCATCAGTTTTCGATGGTATCGAAACCACATCACCAAGAGACAATATTCATTATGGTAACTGGGAACATAGGTCGGTTCATAATGTATTTGGCTTAACATTCCACGAAGCAACGTACAATTCTATGATTAAGAGGTTATCTACAACTGATAGACAAAGACCTTTTATATTAACTAGATCATACTTTGCAGGTTCTCAGAGAACAGCAGCAATGTGGTCGGGCGATAATATGTCTAAATGGGAATATTTAAAAGTTTCTATTCCAATGCTTCTAACTTCTGGGGTTGCGGGTATGCCATTCGGAGGTGCTGATGTTGGTGGATTTTTCGGGGATCCTGCTAAAGATTTGTTAACAAGATGGTATCAGACAGGTATCTGGTACCCGTTCTTTAGAGCGCATGCTCATATTGACTCTAGGAGAAGAGAACCGTGGGTTGCAGGTGATCCGTACACCTCAATAATGCGAGATGCCATTAGATTACGTTATTCATTATTACCGATTTTCTACACAAGTTTTTATGAATCAAGTATTAGTGGTTACCCAGTATTGAAGCCTTTATTTTACGAAACGCCAGATAATTTAGAAAGTTATGATATCGAAGACCAATTTTTCTTGGGTGACTCAGGTTTATTAATTAAACCAATTACAGTGGAAGACGCAAACAATGTTGACATTTACTTACCAGATGATGAAATTTACTATGATTATACGAGTGGTAATATTTCGAATACAGTTCGAAAGTTTACAGGACCTGGCTTCATTTCTAAATCCATCGGGTTATCTGATATACCAATTTTATTGAAAGGTGGCTCCATTATTGCCAAGAAAGATAGATATCGGAGATCATCCAAATTGATGGCCCGTGATCCATACACTTTAACTGTTGCATTAGACAATTCAGGTAAAGCTAGTGGAAAATTGTATATTGATGATGGAGAGACTTTTAATTATGAACGAGGTGAATATGCGAATGTTTATTTTAGAGCAACAAGTAACTCAATCAAGGGGGAAATTAGAGGCCAGGAAGGATTCGTCGAAAGCTTAGATGACATCTTCATTGAAAAGATTGTTGTATTGAGTGTTAAGGAATTAAGTTCAATCAGAATTCAGCAAAGTGGTTCTCAATGGGAGAGTAATTGCAGATGTATAGATGGTAACTTGATCATTGAAAACCCAAAATTAAAGTTGAATTCTGAATGGACCATAGAAATTAATGATACTAAATTTACTGAATCAAATATTAAAACTCCATCTAAAAGTTCAAACAAAAGTTCCAAGTTAGACACAAATTCAACTTCTTCTTTATCTTCAACGACTATTATTTTCACCGCTATAATAGCTTTAGTCATCGGCATCATTTTCTATAAATTGAGAAGTGGCGCCCGTGCTTAAGAGATCTTTCAAAAAGTATTCTCTTATTTTGGTAGACATTTTACTTAATTTCGCCCAATTAATAAAATTATTACAGCTTAGGCATTTTCCTTGTAAAGGCGTAAGATAATTAACAGTATCTCCAGGTTTTTCTTCTGAATCTGTTTTATTTGAAAGTTCGTCATCCTTTTCCAAAACATGTAATCCGAAGCACGATAGGTGATAGAGTTTCTGACAATTTTCATGATAACAAATAGCAAGTAAAGGCATATTCCCTTCACGCAAATACACATCGACATCAAGCTTACTCCTGAAAGATACGTCACTTTTGGCCTGATAGTCAATAGCTTCATTACAAATAAAACACGGTTGGTTATCGAATAATAGGATTTTCTTAGACGATTCAAAATATATACGCTCAGACTCCTTTTGACGAGACAAACTAAATTCCGAGCTTTCAACACCGTGATCCCTCAGAAAGTAGTCCTCGAACCTTGTAACATTCACTTGGACACTGTCTGTCACATTTACACCAAACTTATTCATACACCAAGCCGAATGAACCTCCGGATCAAACAAAAGAACCTTCAACCCCATTCTACTGAAGAACAGCGACCCCAACAATAACCGTATATTTCCTAGTTTATGGTGTAGTGTATTTCCACTATTTCTCTTCTGTGTGATTCTAACTTCCTGTTTTATATGTCTAGTTTGATAAGGATGCTGCAACGCATGTTCAAACTGCAATGCAACATTTTTGGATGGAAAATTATATACTAGACAAATCATTTCCCAAGGTCTAAACCCAGTCTTTTTTGTTCTATAAGCTCCCCCATTTTTCAACTCTCCATTATGTTGTCGTAACCTTCTCTGTGGATTTGGGGTTGATCCAATGTAAAATGACTTTGGCTTTGGAACAGATCTCAATAGATAGACCCCATAAAAATCCGGATGAACATGTATAGCACACTTCGTCTTCCGCTTAGTATCATATTCTTCATTATCATCCATTAAGCCTGCGACTACCGAACTCAATTAGCGATTTACCTTCTCATTCTACTATTTTTGAAGTGTATTTTCCGCAATGTAATGACTATGTTTAATTGGTACGATAATCCATATGCGTTGAATGAGTTTGTGTAACAAATGTGATTTTAGTGTGAAGTATCTAATTGATAGATTAATTAACCAATATTAGTACTAGACGATTACTGATATTTAAATCAGAGATTCAAGAGGGAGTTATTATTCTGATATAGTCAGTATAGGTTTTAATTTAGTAAAGCTAGTTTCATAATTTTAAGTGTATTATAACGAAGGAATCAACTGAATAATACCGAGCGAATAAAGGCCAGGTTGTATAAATATTATCAGACGAAGCAACATTATTTCATACTACGAGATTTTATCCTATTCAATAACACGAAATCATAATGGCTAATCGTCGCATACCCAAGAGTGAAGATTCACTTAGCAATTTACCCTCAACTGCAAGTAGTAACCAAAGTGGGTCGAATGACTTTGTTAAGAAATTATTTCAGATGCTACAGGAAGATACGTACAAGGATGTTGTCAAATGGACGTCGAGCGGAGATTCATTTGTTGTGATAAATACCACTGAATTTACTAAGGAAATATTACCCAGACATTTCAAACACAGCAATTTTGCTAGTTTCGTGAGGCAGTTGAACAAATATGACTTCCATAAGGTGAAAATACCCAACGAAGAAAAGCAAAGTTATGAATATGGGGAAGATGCGTGGGAGTTTAAACATCCTGATTTCAGAATCAATGATCGCGAGTCTTTGGAGAACATCAAACGTAAGAGTTCGAAGAAATCATCGCAGAATTATAATCCCAACGTGGCTAATAGTGGGTCGAGTGTGGATTCGTTTGGCTACCAGAATTTAAAAGATGAGATGGATAACCTTAGACTGGAAAACAAATCCTTGCAACAAGATATTAATGTTTTGCAAACCAAGTATAAAACTTTAGTTGAAAACATTGTTTCATTGAAGAGTTTCGATGAGAAATACTACAGATCAATGAGTGTATTAATCAATTGCCTTGTTCAAGCAGGAATCAAGATGCCGCCATTGGACTTTCCCAATCCAAATGTATTGCATTCTCAGAAGCCCAATGTTGCTGCTCGTTCCCATTCACACACACATTCAAATTCGAGTTCGTTGCCTCAACTATCTCCACCTCTTTTAAGTCCAAATGGAGGCTCTGGGCAACAAGGTGGGATTGGTGCACCATTAGGCGGTGGATTGCCGACTCAAAGATTTGACCACAATACAATATCACAGGCTCATACGTTGCAGCACCAAACACCGTTACAAACGATGCACACCCAATCCAACAATCAACAATCAACTAAGCAGTCACCCACTACTAATGACAATCTTAACTCTAAACCTCAGTCTCCTCATTTAATGGGAGACTCTACTAGTGGGTCTCCATTAGTCGGCAATCTGGGTTTAGATGCAGCTAGCACAACTGCCCCAGTGAATTCTCGAACATCTTCTATATCAACAAATCGTGTACCGCAACCGGCCAATGGTGCAGTTGCATCAACAGATCAACCACAAGTAACAACAACCAATTTGACTAATCCAAAGTTTCACGTACTATTGGTCGAAGATGATAATGTTTGTATTCAGCTATGTCGTAAATTTTTGGTCAAATATGGATGCCAAGTGACAATTGCCACTGATGGGTTGAATGCTATTTCCACAGTAGAACATACAAAGTATGATCTAGTTCTTATGGATATTGTTATGCCAAATTTGGACGGTGCTACTGCCACGAGTGTTATTAGATCATTTGATACAAAAACTCCAATAATCGCAATGACTGGTAATATTGAAGATAATGATTTAGTGACATATTTGCAGAATGGTATGTCTGATATTTTGGCCAAGCCATTTACTAAGGATGACTTGTATTCGATATTGAGCAAACATTTGTTAACGAGTACAGATACCGCAAGTGGCACTACTGATGAACCCAGTGAAACAATGAGCAGCTTACAAGGCCCTGCTCAGCAGACGTTGGTATTGCCACAAGAAGTTCAACAACAAGATAACAATGGAGAGCCTATGCCAGAGCCACTCGGTAAAAAACCACGACTAATATAGGTAACTACTGGGGAGCAATCGGACTACATGAGTATTTAAGTAGCTTATCAAATCACTAATTGAGAGAAGAAAATAATTTAAATAACCAAAAAGCTAATTGATACTACTTAAATTAATAGAAAAATATGTTTCCTTAGCGAAATATATGTCGTAGTAGAATAATATTTTGATTTGTATTAATATATAATTTATTTTATTCTTGATTTTTTACGAATGTAGCCTTCCGTATAATATGATGGAATGCAATATCTGAAAACGAACTACCCCAGACGCCCTGAGCATTTTCTATCCTTGTGAGTTCAGCATTTTTGAAATAACAATTATCATAGTTGTATTCGATTTCAGGTTCTTTAAAGACCGGCTTTTTATGTCTGTTTCTCTTTTTCTTCACCGTAACTGATATGAAATCATCACTCTCTTTTGGTGCAATTTTGGTATTTTCAAGCACCTTTATTAATAATGAAATCGTTCTATATGTATCGTGTATCTTCTTTTTTGTTAATCTGTCAGTGTGTGATATTATATCGTTAGCCAATAAAAGCGAAGGCCTTGAGTCGTTAAGTACTTGCTCTGTGAGTTCCAAAGATGCATGAGGAAGGAAATATAACGTCTTTAGACCAACAAACGTATCCTTCTCTGATATTTTAAAATTCGTTACAATCGTTAGAAATTGATTGTCAAGTTCATTGAAAACTGGGTCGTATAACGAAACATTTGACGGATTGACATTAAAATGGCGACATATCTGCGTCAAAAAGGCAAATTGATATAATGCAGCATTGCTATCTGATGGAGAACCTAATGCTAAACATCTTATGTGTGTTATTGAGTGGTCTTCTAGTAGCTTAATAGTTTCTTTGAAGAGGCTTGACTCTGTCATAATATTCTCATATTTGGAAAGTTTCAATTTTAATCGTTCCGCCTGGCTTCGATCTAAGTGCCCAGTCAGATCCCCAACCACTGACTTGTTCTCGCCCTGTCTAAACCCTCTAGCTACCATCTAGTTAACATTTCATGGAACCCAGATTATGTCCCAAGTGCTTTATTGCAAAATTTACCTGGAGATGAGAGCTATATGCAGTATATATATACTATCTCCACTGAACAAATGCCTGGAAGTCTACATATATCAAATATTTGCAATTCTACTTTCCCGATAAGCTCGGCTACTATATACTCAACATTTGGCTTTTTATTGTAATTATAGGAGGACTTATTAAAGAATTCACCACCTAAAAACAGCTTTTGTGACTTATCCTGGAAATTTTTCAGTCAGGGTGAGAAAAAAAAAAATTCATCGAGATCATCTTAGGTTAGAGATTATTCTTTGATAGAATCCTTAAGGTTATTAACGCTATAAAGCTATAAAAAGGATATTCCACGTATCCCCGATACAAATATTGACAGGAATCACTGTTATCAATCAATTGTTTGTTTAATTTGTAAAGTTGACTTCGTTAGCAAAGCTAATTGCACCACAGCTCATTGGCACGCCAGTAGAAGTTTTATCAACGCTAGAAAACCCAGAAGCAATGCGTAAGTGTAAGGTTTTCGTGGGGTCATCACACCCTGAATTAGGTAAACTAGTTTGTGATCGGTTAGGGGTGGAACCAGCTCCATGTACATTGAAAAAATTTTCCAATGGGGAGACTTCGGTTCAAATTGGAGTGTCAATTAGAGACGAAGATGTTTACATTATTCAGTCGGGATCGCCGCAAATTAACGATCACATAATGGAATTGTTGATTCTCATTTCGGCTTGTCGTGGAGGTTCTGCGTCGAAGATTACGGCGGTGATTCCCCAGTTCCCATACTCAAAACAATCTAAGATGAAAAAGCACAGAGGTGCCATCACAGCTAGGATGTTGGCCAACTTATTGATAATGGCTGGTGCCGATCATGTTGTGTCGATGGACTTACACGCTTCGCAAATGCAAGGTTTTTTTACTAAACCCGTTGATAATTTGTTTGGTGCTCCAACTTTAGCCAGATGGATTCGTCATAATATTTCTGACTGGGCAAATGCTGTTGTCGTTTCCAAGAACCCGGGTGGTACCAAAAGAGTTACTGCTTTGGCAGATTCGTTAAAAATCAATTTTGCTATGATTCACACAGATCGTCGTCGTACCAAGGATGGATATGTTTCAAAAAATAAAAAGGCATTAAAGACCTCGAAACCAATTCGTGTCCAAGGCATCGACGAGGATGATGAAGAAGATAACATAGTGTCGGAAATGCAAACCGCTAGGATAGTTCAAGGCCATGTTGTTGATGACGACTATCCAGTTCCACAAACCCCAATTACCAACGGTATTGCGCATGATAGCCTTGAAACAGCTTCCATTATCGACAGCGATGCTTTGGGAGGCTCCTACGATGCTACCAACAGTGACGACGATGATGAACCTACATCTATGAACCTAGAAAAATTAATCACCTTAGTTGGTGATGTTAATAATAAAGTGGCAATTATACTAGACGACATGATTGATAAGCCAAATTCGTTTATTGCAGCTGCTGAACACTTGAGATTGAATTGCGGAGCCAAGGCTGTTTACGTTCTTGGTACCCACGGTGTTTTCAGCGATAAATGCTTAGAAACATTAAATGATTCAGATTGTATTGACAGAATAGTGGTCACCAATACTTATCCAATTGGAAATGAAAGAATCCAGAAAAACGAAAAGTTATCTGTCATTGATGTATCTCCTATTTTCGCTGAATGTATCAGAAGAGACCATTTCGGTGAATCAATTTCAGTTTTGTTTGACTCATTAGCTGCCATTGAATGATTCACTCGTCACAAATAAAATATGAAAACTTCTTCATACTTACCTTTTATTTACTAACGTTTATTTTTGGTTTTCTATATAATTTATAAAGGTTTACCCTTGTGTCTGTTGTCTCTATGTTGTAAGCAACAACCAATGATGCGATCAATCGGATTGCAGGCCACATCTCAATTAATTTTTAACATAATTAATGTCAGAGGTGCTGGACTAACGGAGCGTTGGTATATTAATCGTAGAATTCTTCAAGATGCTCTATATTACTAGAATTGTTCACATCAATTGAACTATTCGTCTTTAGAGTAGTGAAGAAACAGACTAATCTAATGAAAATATAAATTACACAAAACCACCAAACAAACGTAGGAGTCAAAATTAATTCTTTAGCGATTAATTGATTTAATAATACTGAATTCTAGGATTGTAGTTAACCATGTCAGATAAAGATCATTCGTTACCTATTCCAGTACCTGGAAATGAAGAGAATGGAAACAATAAGTCAAATTTGTCTCAATCAGTGTTATCTAAAATGAGTCAACCTATGTCTCCATTATCATTATCAGGTCCAGCTAACCAGGCGTCCACACAACTGGCAATAGCCTCTATAGCGCCAATGTTGGAAGGATTTGCGCCCAAAACTAGTGCCGAGGAGTCTAAGGATGGTGTTTCTTCGAAGTTAACCACTTCGCCGCATGGATCGGATAGTTTGTCAACTGATAATTTGAATGCGAACGATACGGCTAAGTCGAAAAGGAATTCAAGGGCCGGCTCTACATCTTCTGGAAGTGCTTTGGATCCAGGGATGAGTAAATTGAATAAAACTACGTCGAATTCATCTTCTGCTTCAAGAATGTCTCTATCCATTCACAAGGAACCAGAAGGACCTAAATTGCCTAAGATAGGTAAGATCGGTGTATGTGCAATGGATTCAAAAGTCATGTCTAAACCATGTCGTCGTATATTGAACAGATTAATTGAAAACGGAGAGTTTGAAACTATTATTTTTGGGGATAAGGTAATTCTTGATGAAGCTATTGAAAATTGGCCAACGTGTGATTTCTTGATTAGTTTTTTTTCATCCGGATTCCCTTTAGAAAAAGCTATTGCTTATGCTAATTACCGTAAGCCATATATATTGAATGATTTAATTTTGCAAAAAACACTTTGGGATAGAAGATTAGTCTTAAATATTTTAAATCATGCCAATGTCTCAACCCCAGAAAGATTGGAAATTAGTCGTGACGGTGGTCCTCATATTGATGACTCGTTGATGAACAAACTAAAAGAAACTGGCTTGTCAGATGAACAATTGAGCAAACTAACTAACCAAAAAGAACCTGAATGGGAAATGATCGATGATGATACTTTGCAGGTCGAAGGTAAGATAATGAAGAAACCATTTGTAGAAAAGCCAGTAGATGGCGAAGATCATAACGTGTATATTTACTATCCCAAGTCTACAGGCGGTGGTGGTCGACGTTTGTTTAGAAAGATTGGTAACAAGTCTTCTGAATTTGATCCTGAATTATCAACACCTAGAACTGAGGGATCGTACATCTACGAAAAGTTTATGGATACGGATAACTTTGAAGATGTAAAAGCATATACCGTGGGGCCTAAATTTTGCCATGCAGAGACTCGTAAATCGCCAGTGGTTGATGGGATTGTTAGACGTAATACTCACGGAAAGGAAATTAGGTTTGTAACTGAATTGACTGAAAGGGAAACAATTATGGCTAAAAATGTAAGCTCTATATTCCAACAGACTATTTGTGGATTTGATTTATTGAGAGTGAATGGGGAATCATATGTAATTGATGTCAATGGTTTCTCATTCGTCAAAGATAATAATGAGTATTATGACTCGTGTGCATCAATATTAAGAGGTTTATTTATTGAAGCCAAAAAATCCCGTGATTTATTGAAGACAAAGATACCCCGTCTGTCTAAATTACTTCACAAGAGTCAATTTGAAGAAAAAGAACAAAAATGGGTGTTCAAAGGTATGGTATCTGTTATTAGACATGCAGATCGTACTCCTAAACAAAAATTCAAGTACTCGTTTAGATCACCTTTATTTATTTCATTGTTAAAGGGTCATTTGGAAGAAGTTATCATAAGAGATGTTCCAGATCTTCAAGTTGTTTTGGAAACTGTGAAAATTGCAGAGGAAAAGAAGTTGGAAGACCCAAAGAAACTTCAACAATTAAGAGGGGCTTTAGAAAAGAAGATGAATTTTCCGGGCACCAAAATTCAATTGAAGCCTTCTTTAAATTCAGAAAATCCAGAAACTGTTGAGAAGGTGCAATTAATCTTAAAATGGGGTGGCGAACCAACTCATTCAGCACAATTTCAGGCTAACGATGTCGGCGAGCAACTTAGACAAAACATTAAGCTTTTAAATCGTGATGCTCTAAAGGATGTAAAAGTGTTTACATCGTCAGAAAGAAGGGTTATTGCAAGTGCACACTTATCTACATTAGCGTTGTTAGGTTTAGATAAGGAACATGAAGAATTACCAGACGACTTTTTGATTATTCGGAAAGATTTATTGGACGATTCAAATGCAGCTAAGGATTTAATGGATAAGGTTAAAAAGAAGTTGAAACCATTAATAAGACAAGGCGCTGAAGCTCCTCCTCAGTTTACTTGGCCACCTAAGATGCCCCAACCGTTTGTTGTGATAAAACGTGTCTGTCAATTGATGAATTACCATCAACAAATCATGGATTATAATTTCGAAAAGAATGATGTGGAGGAATTCCAAAAAAACTGGTGTTGTGGCGAAGATCCTGTTTTGTTTAAAGAAAGATGGGATAAGTTATTTCAAGAGTTCACGACTGTGGAAAAAACTCATCCATCAAAGATTTCTGAATTGTATGACACCATGAAGTACGACGCTTTGCACAACAGACAATTTTTACAAAATATCTTTTCCTTCGATCCAAATGACGAAGAGTTGCTCGCAAGATTGAATAAAGTATGTGGCGATACAATAAATTCTTCAGGATTAGTCAGTGAATATCCAATTAACATTTTGGCGATGAATAATTTCAAAATTCCAAACGATAACCAGACTGCTTCGAACAGTAATAATACATCAGGACCAAATTCAAGCTCCAATTCAAGCAGCAATCTTGCTAATATTACATCCTCTACTACTCCCGCATCAGCTGGATCCTTAGGATGGGTATTAAAGGGAGCCACTTCAACAGTTGACGATTCATCGTCAAACAACGAGTCGAATACTAAGAAGAAACAAGATACTCATGATAATTTATTCGATCGTCCAACGTTTACAAGACTTAGAGAATTGTACAGATTATCAAAGGTATTATTTGATTTTATTTGTCCTCAAGAATATGGTATTAAGGATGAAGAGAAATTAGATATTGGATTACTTACTTCATTGCCATTAGCAAAGCAAATATTATCAGATATCCAAGGTATGAGGGATAATGATGCAGCGGCAGTAGTAAATTACTTTACAAAGGAATCTCATATTTATACATTATTGAATGTTATTTATGGTTCTCAAATTCCAATGAAGATTGCTAGAAATGCTTTACCAGAATTGGATTATATGTCCCAAATCGTTTTTGAATTATATGAAGCAGACGATTCAAACGACCCATCCGGTAAAAAGCATTCTATTAGGTTATCTTTATCTCCAGGTTGCCATACACAAGATCCCTTAGATGTTCAATTAGATAATGATCATTACATTGGATGTATTCCACGTATTGGTTTAACTAGGCATTTAGATATGGATTTAGTAACCCAAAGATTAAAGTCAAGATTCTCTAGAGTTTCATTGCCAAAGAAGTTTACTCCAGTTAATATTTCGAGTCCTTTAGCAACAGGCTTATAGAACTATTTAACCCCCACCACCCCCTATAAATGTTTGTTTACACTTTCTTAAATAAATAAATAAATACATTATTATTACTATTATTATTATAACCTATATATATAAAAGTTACCAATTTGTTCATTACTTTATAATAGTACCACGTATTATATAGTAAGAATAATTAGATAAGCAATCCCAATTCTAAATTAATGAAATTTCATAAAAAAGAAACAAACTGACATAAATTAAATTAAGCAGACTCATAAGATTCCCAATTATCAATTATGCTCTTGATCTTATCAGATTTGGTTAATTCATAAACTTCTTCGAAATAAGCCTTGGTAATTTCGAATGGTTTGGCAGTCAAATTTGGAATATATTTGTTAATCAAATCATTTGGCTTGACTGATGACTTTGGAATCTTCTTACATAAGAATCTTTGGAAAGGCTTAACACCGGACATCAAGTATGAAGAATGGAATGGAACCGAAATACCCTTCAATGGGATAACGGCAAAACCTCTTTGTAAGTCAATTGGTTGTGGTTTGGCTAATGATTGTGACGAAACTTCGCTAATAATTTCTTGTAGATGAGCAGCGACCTCTTCTAAAGACATAGTTTCCTGTAACTTAACGATATCAATTTTGTTCAACTTAATGACATTCAAAACATTAGTTAAGGTATCTAACCCTCTCAAATCACCAGCAGTAACATATTGAGTGTTTTCAACGTTATAGTTAACAATTTCCAATAACCAACCGGTCTTCTTTGCAACTTCATCGATAACAAATCTCAAAGCAGCGTCATTGAAAGTAGGACTAACCCTGGTTGGATTGACAGCGCACATACCGTAATTAGATCTACCTAATTCATCTCTTGGAACAGCAACTTGCATGGTCATACCACGATAGAAAACGACATCAACTAACGATTCAATTGGCATGACATTCGCCAAAGAAGATAATGCCGAATATTCACCTAATGAATGACCAGCAAACATAATGTTTTCTGGAACTAATCCCTTAGATTTAATATCTTCATAAGATGCCTTTTCCATTAATGTTAAAGCTGGTTGGGTAAATTGGGTAGCTGATAATAAACCAGTTGGAGAAACGAAAGTAAAAGATGTTGTCGTATAATCAATCTCCTTGAAGATCTTTTCAGATTTAATTTCACCGTCTTCACCAATAGTTTCGAACATCATTCCAATATAGTTGTCCCTAATCTTCCTACCTTTAGCACCGCCAAAGTGAATAGTCAATTCATTTGGATTGTTCTTGACAATGTTAAGAATCGAGAAACCATAGTTATCAAGGAAATGACGATCAGCTCTGTCCCAAACATCTTTAGCAACATCAGAGCTATCATATAAGTCCATACCCATACCTTGTTCTTGAGAACCCTGACCAGTAAAGACATAAGTAGTGATTGGTTGTTCAATTTCAGCTTCACCAGATAATACCAAGGTGTCAGTTTCGACATTTCTAGTCTCAACCTTAATAATCTTACGACCGTTGATCATACCAATGTGTTCCAAAGTAGTTTGCAAGATATCGTTTGGTAAAACCATACCGACGAATGTACTCTTGAAAGCTCTGACTCTCGAAGCAACATTGTTGGCAGCCCATTCTTCAACTAAGCCTCTAATGGAAGCAGATGAGAACATACCATGAGTGATAGTGCCAGGTAACTTAGCATAAGAAGCAAAAACTCTGGAAACGTGAATTGGGTTGTAATCACCAGAAACCTTGGCATATGGTTCATTAGTGTTTGGAGCTTTTGAAGTCAATTCTTCACCACTTGAAATTGGAATGGAGTTTTCAAATTTAATGGCTTGTTCGATGGTAGTACCGTTTCTAGATAAATAATCTGTGACTGGGTTGCCGTATGACTTACCTGCTTCGTAATCAACCGAACCAATTTGAATGACTTCCTTGGTTGGTAATTCTAAGTAGATTTGACCAACAGTAGTGATCGACGAGTAAACTTCAGCACTCTTAAATTTATAAGTGGATTCACAACGGAAAGTTAAGACTTGATTTAATAACTCAATATCTTTTTCTAAGTGGAACCATTCCTTAGACTTCAAAATAGCCAAGTCCTTGGCAGAATTGAAATGAATTTGAACGGGTGTCTCAGTAACCTTTTGGAACGTGTTCTCATAATCGACGTATTCACCACGGTACAAAAATTGAGAGGTGACTTCCATAACTGGCTTGTTTTCTCTGTATATAGTTCCAATAACTTCAACTAACTTACCAGATGGTTGATTCAAAACAGCTTTGATTTCAGCACTTGATGAAACAACATCATCTTTCTTCAATGGTTCAGCACCAGGAATCATTCTGTAGCCATTAAACATATGGACTAATCTCAACAAGTCACCATCAATTGTTTTAGGGAAAATGGCTTTCATAATAGCCTTCCAACCAATAACAATTGCAAAATCCATTGGAGCTAAGCTAACTTTACCCGGTCTTGAAACGAATGCCTCACACTTGTTACCGATCGCATGAGTGAATTCAGAGATATCTTGACCAGTAATAGTAAGCTCATCTCCGACAATAGCCTTCTTGACATCAATATCAAAATCAACTGGAACATTGGAACCGAACCATAACTTCCAGTAGAATTCTTTTATTCTATCATTTCTGCCTTCCATAACCTCTAAGATTGGTGCAAATCCATCACTAGGTGCATAGGTGTATAAGAAAGGTAAGGCGACTGGCTTGGAATCGGCAGTTCTATGTTCAACCAATTCAAATTGAATAACCGATTCCTTTACCAATTTAATGTTAACTACCGGTTGTAATTCCCCATTCAATGGTTCTAAAACAACTAATGAAGTCTTGGAGGAGTTACTTGGATGAGAAATTTCAACGACAACTTCACCACTTGGAATTAAAACATCGTGAAGAGGGTTTGAAACGTGGTTGTATCCTTGAACGACCCTATCAGTGGTAATAAAAGCATGTAACCAGCTCAAGGTATTACCGGCTAACAATTCTAACCATTGCGTCTTCGTTGGTAAGGATTTTTGAGAGCTAAGTCTGTAAATTACCTTATCATCCGACGATTCAATGGAAACTCCACTTGGGACCGAAGTCAGAGAACTTGGGAGTTGGCCTCCGAAATACTCAACAGCTGGGATCTTTGATTTATCGCCATCATATTCATCTTGGAGTAATTTAGCAATGTGACCATCGTGAATAGAGTCCAAGATATCCTTGATTGGCTCGTTCACCTTTGTAGTAAATTGAGCTGCAACTGGGCCGTGCAAGATACAAGTCTTTTGGACATCTTCACCGACAACTGCTTCTAAATCTTCTGATTGCCATAACGAATCCTTCTTAAAGAAATATTCCAATCTTTCATCAATAACAGGAACAAACGGAACTGGTTTCTGTTGTGGTCTCTGACAGCACATCAAGAAGAAATCGCAATCTTCTTCATTGATCAATTGAGTTTGAGCCAACACAAAGTGGTCGAAGAATTTGTCTGCGAAAACTTGTGGCTCATTTTGTAATTGAGCAAAATTTTGCAATAAGGAAACAGAATCAGCTTGGGTAGTGAATCTTTCTTCAACCCTTCTCAAGAAATCACCGACAAAGTTTCTTAATGAAAGATCAATCCATCTGGAAGACTTCTGGACATACATTAATTCAATCAATCTGTTGGCAACTTGTTGATAAGTCATATCTTGCAAATCACAAACACCAGAATCGTTCTTACCGAACCATGGTTTTTGGAAATCCTTGTTCAACTTGTTGATAATATAATCCTTCTTCTTCTTCAAGGCTTCCGTTAATTTGTTCTTAGGTAAGTTGAAAATGGTATCATCCAATTCTTTCCATAACATAACACCTCTGGTGGCAATCTTATGGATTGGTTCACCCATTTCTGATCTGACAGTAATGACACCACCAGTTGGCTTCTTATAAGTACTTTCCCATTGACCATCCTTGACACCAGTGCACGACGCAATAGCCTTCTTAGCATCCAATGAAGTATGTGCTTCTTTGGCAGTCATAACACGCGAACCAAATAAAACACCATCAAAAGGCATTGGTGGATGCTTGTAATTTTGCGACCATGTACCAGTTAAGTATGGGTAAGTATCTTCATCAGAACCAAAACCGGAACCAGCAATCAAAACAATGTTGGAACATCTTCTAATCTTAGAGTACATCTGTAAAATAGGTTGATGGAAATCTTCAAAAGAATGATGGCCACCACCTCTACCACCAGTCCATTGTAATACAATTGGGTAAGTTGGGTGTGCTTTAGCGATGGTAATACATTGAGAGATGGCATCAATCGAACCAGGTTTTAAACCTAAATGGGTTAAGCCTAATGTTTCAATATATTCGGTTGCAACCTCTAAAGATGGTACACCAGCACCAATAGACATCGATTGAATTGGGAATCCCTTTTCTCTCAATTCCTTGATCAATGGAATACCCCATTGTAACATTCTTGGGTTAACATAAATCAAGTTAAGACCAATACCAGAACCAGGAACAATATGGTCTCTAACGTCTTCTAACGCCTTTTGCATAGATGAAGCATTGAAGTAACCACCACCGGCTAATTCGACGTGGTAACCAGCATTAATAGTAGCTGCGACTATTTCTGGGTTAACGGTAGTTGGGGTCATACCAGGAACCATTAATGGGGCCCTACCTAATAATTTCGAGAATTTAGTATCGACGTAGACTTTACCAGCGCTGTTCTTGACCAATTTCGGCTTGAATTCTTCCAACCAGTTTGAAGCCCATTTGGTAGAGTTAGGTGCTTTGTTGAATATTTCTTGTTTGAAACCATATTCATCATCTGGAGAAACGGTATCTAAAGTACCAGCAATAATAATTCTGGACCCAGTACCTTCCTTGTTTCTGTGTGTTAAAACACCTAAACCAGAGACTCCACCCGGACCAAAATCTAAGATATGAGTCGAAGCAAAGTTGGTGGCCTTTTCCCAGTTAACGGCTAATTCGGTGATACATCTAGTTAATCTCAAAATAACGGACTCTTCCGATTTAGATGTGTAAGTTTGAAAGTTATCACCGTTAAAAGTGTCGAAAACAGGAATCTTAACATCCGCTGGTGAAAAGTCAATTTCTTCATTAGTCAAGTCGTTATGGATAAGGTCAGTAGCCGGCTCTAATAAATGAGAATGGAATGGACTAAAGATTGGCAAGAATCTGTTAGAGAACTTTAATTTTCTTTCACTGAATGGAATTCTAGCCTGATCTAAACCAGATGGAGCTTTGTTGTTTCTCAAAGTCAAGTTCAACCCGTATAATGACTCTGGTGGACCAGAAACAACGACATTTCTCGCACCGTTTACCAAGGAAATAGCAATGTGTTTTTCACTTGGTAAATGATTATTAGTTTGCTTGATAAAGGCTTCGACTTGTTCTATAGATAAATCTCTAATAGACAACATTGGAGAAGGTCTACCTTCATTATTATCGAGTGAATCTTGTAACATACTTGGTGGTAAGGTGGTTCTTGGGAAAGTTATAAGACTTCTAGCACCAACATAGAATAATAACGAAATAGCCTTCAAAGAATTCTCGATAAAGTTATCCCAGCTAGAAGACGAGGCAACTGCCATGGCAGTAACTAAACCCTGCGAGTGACCGGTAGTACCGCTCAAGTAGCTTCTAAATTCACCTGGAGTCAACCCTAAGGCCTTACATGTCACCGTATAGTGACATAATTGTAAGACACAGATCAATGGACATGAAACTGGCACTGATAATAAATAATCTTGGTCTGGGGTCTTTTCCGGGTTGGCTAACCACGTCAAGATGTCAAATCCTTGGGTATAAATCTTATCGACATTTTCGGTGGTTCTAACAAGATAGTTCAATTGAGTGGCAATCTTGCCAATCAAATCGGACACGAGTCCACTGTACATATCGTTGATTTCTCTCAATTCTTCGAAGAAGTCGTCGGTGTTACCTTGACCACCAAAAATGGCGTAGATCTTGGCCTTACCGTCCGAATTGAGGCTCATTGCATTCTTCAACAAGTTTGATTCTGTCTTCGTGGTGGTGGCATTAGAGTTGATCACCGCGTTATAATAATTCTTGATAATTCCTTTAACTTTCGATAAGGTGGTAGGGTACGCCTCGTCGTTGACCAAACGCCCTGCGAACGAATGCACATCGGTGGTGGATAAGAATCTCACCTCAAATTCATGCAAACTGAACTTCAACACTTCGTCGAACTGACCGGCGGCCTTAGGTTCCACCAACGAAGCGGTGTAGCCTAAAAACTGGGAAAATAATTCAGCTGGCGACGAGGGTTCGTTGTCTCCCGCAAATCCTTCGGTGGGCTCGGGCAACGTCTTGTTGAACTGATCCTTCAATTGGGAGAATCCAAACAACAAATTGGTTGGAACCAACATTGTGTATTCAATTGTTCCATGATTTAGCGAAAATGGACGATGTGTGGTACTCATTATGTTTCTGTAAATAGTCTATAATATTTGTTTAAACCTTAATGTGGTGGGTAAAATGTAGCGGTAGTCTAATGGGAGTAAATTAACTTAGTATAACTGCTAATGTGTCTTTTCTTTAGCAAATCGATATTTTTGTATTTTCGATATAGCGATCTGGCGGGAATAGGGCTAAAATTAGTTCTAAATGAATATAATAAATATAAACGGTGGTACTTTTAAAAACTAATTGTTACTTTTCAATATAATGTATTAATATGTCCAATTATCTTATAATCGAACTTAAATAAAGATATGTCCTTGAAAAAACTCCTAAAGAAAGATATACTGTGATATATAAATTAGCGCTGATACGCTATATAACACCAAAATTTTTATTGATGGGCGGTTTTGGATTTTGGGTATTTGCAACTCCTTCGATTTTGTGTAATTTTGTGCTGGAACGTTCGCCTACAAATTATGAAATGGACGCTAAGTAGTGTGTATTCCAAATGCCGTAAAATGTTGGGACCTCGGTGGGTTCGATGTTGGCAATAGTAAGGAAGGTGTAGAGGTGTAGCACGAGGTTGAGGGTTTACGATGTGTGCATATACTATGTACACGTATAGATGGATATGTGGGAATTGCAGTGGCAATGGGAATAGGAGTGGCAGTGATAGTGATGGTTAGAGGTAGTATTAGTATTCCGGTGTATACAGTATGAACAGAATATGGTTAAGTAAATAGACAGTCAGCAGTGTAGACAGTATATAGACCTATGGAACATTTGAAGTAATGTTCGGGATGTGAATAGCATAGTGTTTGTAACTTGAAACAAGTATACTGTTGAGAGTATTTCGCAGCGAAAGGGACTTTAAAGAGAAATTCGGCCGGAGCTACTAGGCTAGTCGCGGGTTTTGCGATGAGGACGTGCAAAGGTTGACCCATCGACTCAGACCCATCGAACTGAGCTCAGTGTGCACTCCTACCAACAAAAGTTCGGGTTTATGCAACGGGCACAACACAAACCATATTTGTATTTGTGTCGATTGGTTATCTGTGTATATTGGGAATCGGGTGGTGGGTGATACACTATGATAAATAAGATAGAACTTAGAGATATGCACTCGCTGTAGTTACAACATCCGCTGTATAATTACTATATTCAACTATAATCACTGTATTACACTGTATAATATTCTATTCACTATCATTTCTCAACGCATTGGTGTAATTACCGTTTATTCGCCAATCGTAATTTTTGTTGACAACCCAGTCCATCAGAGCAAGAAGAAGATAAGTATTGCAATTATCGCAAGCCGGAGAAACATCTGGTATAGTGGTTTTCAATCGATTATACAAATAAAAGTGGAATATCTTTTGCATTTGAAGTCACTTTTCGCAGCCACTCCGCGTACAAGTGCTCGGTCGGCATTGTGTATGTGTATTTGTTGTTTTCTTCTTGTGTATTCTAGTCTGTCGTTCTGTACTGAATCTCTTTGCTGAGTTGTTGGACTGATGTGCTAAGATTTGTTAGATTGGTGTGCTACGATTTGTTTGTTGTTTGTTTAGAACTCCGCGGTATCAACATTTATTGTAGAACGTTGGGAAATTCAATGTTTTTGTAGCAATGCATTTCGACTTCTGCCCTTATTTTAGGTGCTTCAGACTTGTGATAGTTCAAATATCCTATAACTGTATACATTGATGATGATTTTACGCCGACTTTCTCTACACAACAATTTACTTATGACAGATTGTCTTCACAAATAACGTCCATTTATATACATAGTCACTGGTTGGTCGTTCTTTATATATAAACCTATTTAAGTGGTGGTAATAATCCTTGAGGCGGCACTGGTGGCAATAACTTGTTAACGTTCTTAGGAAATTCCCTGACAATTATCTCACATTTAACCTCTCTACATAAATCTTTTTTATTAGTATATGGTACCTTGTGTAACAATTCCAATCCGCTCGATCTTTCCAATGCATCGACGGGAACTTGAAAGGTGGTAAGCGGTGTGACATTGTCGATCGCCTCGTTTGGTAATACGAATGCTCCAACCGCAATGTCTTTTGAGTTATTGGTTTCTCCAACAATTAACTTGAAAAAGTGTGTTGGCACTGCGATATTTGGTGGTGACCCAATAACCTCGTACTCAACTTTGTATTTGTTCGGATTCTCTGGACATTTCTTTGGCAAGAATAACGGGCCTGTCATTATTCTAACCCCATCGTATTCTTTGGTCAATCTACGTGCAAAGTCTTCAAAGTGTGCCCAATAGTCACGATTGAACCCATCTCCAACTTGAGGTGAAATATTTGTCAAATAAAATGTTTCGTCCATGGCATCTTGATGGTATTTGGCATCGGCCGCAGGAGCTTGGTGACCTCTGTCATAACCACTACGGAAATAGTCCCTCAACCTATTTCTGAACTTCAAAGGAATGCTTTCATCTTCCTTGAACACTGACTTCTTCCTATCAACCCCTTGTGCAGATCTTATCGAATCTTTTGTGATATGTTCAATAATCCAGTAAGGGTTCCTAGTTTTCCTATCGTAGCAACTAATAAATTCTTTTCTCTTCTCTAAATCATGAATTGGCCCCGGGAAGCCGTATTTGTAAAACTCTTCTGGTCTTATACTGGACGCATCAAATGATCCGACACTGCTATTACTCTTGCCTGGAACGACCGAGGTAGGTGGTCCCACTGTTGTTGGACTAGGGGTTGGTGCTGACGACTTTCCCCAGAAATATGACGCTATACCAACAGACCCTAAGCCTAAACCGTTAACTAGTAATTTACTCATTTTTGGTTCCAAAACATAGTATATGGTTCTGAAAAATTCCGCGTATTAAATAAAATTGATCGCATCTCATTAATTTTTTCAAGGTTGTGCGTTTGACTATGATTACCATCACAAATGTCCAACAAAGCTGATATATACTTATTTAATAGATTAAGTTTGCAAACCGTCAATGGCTCGACGCATACTTCTAGAACGTTATATATATATATATTATTTTTCTATTCTATAGTTGAAATACTACTCTTTCTTAACCTTACTGTTTCTGTTACCTTTAATATCTTTTATTGCCTTTAAGGTTCCTATTGAAACAATTGAGCAAAGCGGTCCCAATAATGGTAAGAAAACTGCTAATTTATGTTCACTTGGAAAATATGCTTGTTGTACCATTTCTTTTTCAAAGAATGCTCTATCAGAATTCTCTAAACTCTGTGAACTAAGCTTCATCGATAAGTAGAAGTTGCCATTATTTAATTCTTGTATCGACTCTTCTAAGTATTGTATGGATTTTTGTACGTATAATTTTGTCAATTCAGGTATTGAAATTTCATTCAATGAATTAGTTAAAGTCAATAATGCTTCTAAATTTTCCAACGACTGCTTCAAATTTTTATACGTCATAGTCCTGGATAATGAATCAATTTTGATATTTGGTGATTTAGGCAGAGATGGCATACCTAATAATTGAAATAGTTGCGAAGCAAACGTTTCCATTACAGGTAATAATTCATTTTCATCGATATTGGACCCTTGATTCTTCATATCTTTATTGAATATAGTAACACCACCCCATTGTGGAATTAAAAATGAATTGGTCTTGGAATTTTCAATCAACGTAGGCTTGGAGTCATAATTAGCTTCAGGGAAGTATAATATAAAGTTAATACTCGGATTGATATCATGAGTAATTAAATTCCAGTCACCAAAATTCACAAACGTTGATAAGCCAGACTCAGGAATTATAAATGCTTTCTTGTTTTTATCAAAGTTTGGAGGATAGGTCAATGTAGAATAATATTGGATTTGAGAAGTTACTGTAAAGTTAGCAAAATGGTTCAACTTTACAAAGATCGATTCAAATAATTCTAATGACCTCTCAATTTCCCAATTTATTGGTTTTCCATTCTCATTTAATAACGAAATAACAATATTATATTTAGACGAATACGGCATGACTAAATTTCTAGAATCATGGCTTTCTCCTTTTACTATACTATTCATTTCTTCAATTTCACCTTTAAAAACGTATTGGGTTAAAATTATGCTTAAAAATTCGTCAACTTTCTTAGGTCTAACCACATTATCAGTAATTGTGATCCTTGTTTCTTTACTGAACGGAGATATGAAGAATGATTCAGTGGGATCTTGTTCTTCTTCATTATCGGGACTTGGCAAGTATTCAAATTTGACGACATAATCCTGCTGAGCATCTATGTTATCATCAATCTTTCTTAGTTCAATTGCCCAAAAGTTTTGTAGTTCCGGATAGACATCATATATAGTTTTATTAAGCAATTCTTGAGCTTGTGGTATGAAGCAGACTAATGAGTTCGGTATATCTAGATACACCGGAACATTGTAATGAATCTGATCTTGTAGGTTCATTGAATATTCCTTTATTTGATCAGCTGGCAATTCAGCTCTGTGAATTGTTGTTGTAGATTTCCATAATGGTACACCGAGAAACACAATAAACAGCAAAGTAACAAATACTATAACGCGTCTAACAACAGTTATGGAGGAAAATTCCTCTCTGTTCTTACTCTCAGTATTTTTCTCCGTCATCTATGACTTCTTATGCTGAATCTATTATAGTGAACCTCTAGTCATTATTTCATACATTCAACTACTGATCTCACTAAAAAAGTACTTTGTGTAATTTTTAAGGATTCATATAAAATAGAACGATAGACCTATGAACCAAGGTTTGTTATAAATCTTTATATTTGAAGATGTTTAAGAAAGACCCGCAACCTAAAGCATCGGCAAATATCAAATCTTCTGAAAGGAGGAAATTATTGACCAATATTTGCAATATATACAACATTCCTCAACAAGAAATTACCAAAGAATGTGAACATGATATTCTTCCTGTAACTACGAAACAAGCTTCCTTCAAAAGTGTCCAAGGGTATAGTGGAACAATCTATTGTGATGAGAATGAAACGCCTATTTGGTTTAAATCTAGAGACTCTCAAATATTTCCTTCATTGTTTACTACGTGGAAATGTCCTTTCATTCTCCCAATGATTAAAACTCATCCTCATGTTATCAAGATCCTTTCTAATGGTGCTGATTTAATGTTACCAGGTACAATTCCTCCGTTCGATGATAGAGCAGTAAAGGGTGCGGTTGTTGGTGTGGTTGATAGTCAGAATCCAACGGTTATAAAAGCTATAGGTCGCTGTAAATTGAATATGACCGAATTCGACAGGGTTATTGGTCGAACTGGTACTGCCGTGGAAGTCATTCATTGCTTGCACGATGAATTGTACAATTTGAATAAATTAGTTGATATTCCTATACCATCGGAATGTAACGTGGATATACCAGTAAATGTTCAACAGAAAGAGTCTGTTACTCAAGAGTCTGAGTCTGTTACTCAAGAGCCTGAATCTGTTACTCAGGAGGCTTATAAGGGCGACAATAAGTCTGAGGTGGAATCTAAAATAGAAAATGAAGTCAGCAATAAATCCACTAACGAAAATTCCATGGGTACTAACATGGATGATGTTGCTGAACAGTTATCAGAATTATCAGTAGAGGATGTTGATAAGTTTTTTACTAGATCTCTTTTGCAGTCCATTCAACAAAATCCTATCGCTCTACCAATAACATCATCCACTTTCATGTCCAACTACATTTATAAAAACTTGCCAATTATTGACCCCATGTATTGTAACATTAAAAAGACATCGTGGAAAAAATCTGCAAAATTCTTAAAGGCTATGGAAAAGTTGAATTACGTGCAAGTTAAAGGGAAAGGAGATGATTTATCAATTGTTGGTTTAACCTCAAAGGATAACCCGATTATTCAAAACTTTGTACCACACAAACCTATGAGTTCTTTAACAAATAATTCTAATAAATCTAGCGAGAAACCTGTTGGAAATAAAAAGAATAAAGCAAATGAATTATCAATCGTTTACTTGTACAAGCCCACTAATAAGTCAAGAATGTTTTTCAACAAAGTGGATATCCCATTTTCAAATTTGTACACCTCGCCTGAATTAAGATCATTATTAGATAAATATATTAAAATTCAGCAATTGATGGATAAGAGAGATCCGAAGAAGATTGTTCTTGATGATACATTAAATAGCATTTCCAATTTAGGTCTTGGTTCTTATCCAAGAGATAAAGTCTTTAAGGCATTTTTAACTAATTTTTCGCCAATGTATAAAATTTTAAAACCTGGCGAAAGTGTTGATAATGATGAAATTGAATTAAACAGGGGTGAACCGCCAAAAGTTCAGGTTGTTACCGAAATGAAAATAGGAAGAAAGGTTATTACGAGAGTTCTGAACTTTGAAAAATATTACATTAAGCCACATATTTTATCAGATGAACTAAAAGTAAAATGTTCAGGTTCTACTACTATCGGACCTTGTACTCATAATCCAAAGCTAGTTGAAGTCACCGTTCAAGGACCCCATGGTAAATTGATTGTAGATTTGTTAAATTCCAAAGGAATTCCAATATCTTTTATTGAATTTGAAGATAAAGTCAAAAAGAGGAAAAAGCGCTAAATAATAATATAATTTACAATTTATTTAATAATACACCCTGTTATAATAAGAATAAATAATATAATGAACAACCTGTTTATCTGTTACCAGCAACTAGTACCAGTAAATTAACCCAATAACAATGTAAAAAGGTAGTTTAAACCGCAATTTCAATAATATTTCGATAAGATCCAGCAGTGACAAAAGCAGTTTTTGTTTGGCTATGAATCTTCAACTTCTGGGCTGCTATTCCACCTGGGTAGAGATGAGCATTTTTACATTGACTAATGTTGAGATAATTCAATGGAGAGCAACCACTTAATAATGAGTCTATACCAGCTCTAGTAACTCTAATACAGCCTTTTAAAATTAATTTTTCTAAGAACCGTAAATGCAATGAAATAGCAACGAGTGAGAAATCACTAACGGCACTTCCACAGAATGATAGATCTAAATGCTTTAATTTCGGGCAACCTAAGCACAACATATCAATTGAAACATCTGATAACGCACAGCAAAATTTTAAATCTAAAATTTCTAAATTACTTGCTGAATTTGCAATTGAGATTATCGATTTATCAGTTAAAAATGTACAATCTTTCAACGATAATTTCTTCAAACTTGGAAAACTTCTTTTATTCCAATGCTCAAATCCGTGATCAGTAATTGTAGTACATCTTGTTAAATTCAAGCTTTCTAATCTCGTATTAGCATTTTGGGATATATGATACATTATATTATCCGTCAAATGTTTACAATATCCAACGTCAATTATCTTCAAGTTTTTGCACCCCACATTTGACCTTTTATCATCCTCTTTCAGTTCATTGTTTGTTTGGTTTATGTCTCCTGGATTCCAACCTGTAAGTCTTTCTAATACATCATCACGAACCTTCCGACAATTAGCCAAATCAATTCTTTCCAAATGTCTACCAACAATCGACAGACTTAGATCCATTATAGCCATTCCACTGATTTCCCAATTGGATTCCATTTTCAAATCTTTTATTTTTCCCGAAATTCCAATTTCATTAATCATATAAGTAAAACCCTCATCAGTTACATGAAAGCAATTAGATATATCTATATACTGTGGCCTTGCACCAACAAAGTCTGTTATTGAAATTAACGATTTATCATCAATCGATGTATTCCAAGGCGTCAAGTCTAACTTGTTGCATAATCCTGGCGCTGTGGATAATATATCATTCCATTGTTTGCAGACTCTTCTTAATTTCATTAATTCCGGAATTGTCAAATATTCGAACACCTTCAGAAAAATTTTTATCGCCGTCTCATCAGTATTTAGTAAGGACTCTTCGTTTTTGTTTAGTTTCAGTTTCTTATCATTGGGGATCTCACTTAATTTCACATCATCATGATCTACAAATTCATTTTTTGTCGGCTCTGTCGAAGCTCTTCCGCTAAAGAAATCGAGTGGATATTTTTCAATCGACAATTTTCTCTTTTTCGTATTAATTTGTTCTGTTGTGTTTATGTTCGGCGATTGCGTAGTTGATGAATCAATATTTTCCACGGGGGAAATCGGTGAAATCGGAGAAACATTTTGGTATCTTGAACTATATGTTGGATATGATAGCAGCTGCTCTATTTTCAAGTCTTTTTGAGAATGGTTGCTAACTTTTGAAAAATTATCTTCGTTTCCGTTCATGAGAAAGTCAATAGAAAGTCTGGTGGTCGGTGGACTATTAGGAGTTGCGTCAGCTCTCTTGTCAGGAACTAGAAATGTTCTATCTAAGCTTTCATGCTCTAATTCATCTATAATAAATGAAAATTGCTTACACAATACCTTTAACTTGCAACTTTGAATCTTAAGCAATCTTACAGGCGATATTGATATGGCACTCGCAGTTCTCCTACAGTCGTTATTTCCTTTCAAATGTGATAAAAATGATAGAATGCCAAATGAACGGCCTGATTCTAGCACTGCCAATCTGCGGCCAGATTTAGAATCCAAGCCTTTATTAATTATTTCTACCCTACCGCTTACGATGAAATAAACATCGAGATCCTTGTCACCTTTGCTAAAAACATAATCAAACAGCGGGATCTTCACAAGCTCGGTATACGATAGTAATTCCTCAATAATATAAGTAGGCATTTGTTGAAAAAGCGAAAAATCCTTGAGAAACCTAGGCGACAAAACGGAATCAGGTTGTAACTCGTCTCCATACCCTCCGGCATAACTATTATTCTGATTACATCTTAACGTTCCAGACTTACATTTCTTATCTTGCAGTGCTAATCTTCCCTGCGCCTCATCCCTGATCTTTCTCTCAATTGAAGGATAATATTGTAATACAAAATTGAGCGCCTCGCTTTCCAATACTCCCACCACAACTTTACTTCTCGCCACCACCGTAGCTGTCCTCGGTCTATTGAATATAACACCTACTTCACCAAAAAAGCTCCCCCGTCCAAGCTCCGCTTGTATCGACTCGCCATCACTGATGCCAACTGTCCCACTCATAATCCAATACATGGACTCCGACGGTTCTCCCTTTCTAATAACATACTCCTTTGGCCTGTAAACCTTAAATCTGAGCTGCGAAACTATTTTCATCACAAATGACTCCGGTGCTTGCTTGAATAACGGAAATGTCTGGAGTATATCTAAAAACTCTCCTGGCCCTTTATCTTGCTCTCCATCAAAGTCATTACCGTGATCAATGTCGTTTTTACATTTGCCTTCAAATTCCCCTATATTTTTACCTGTTTCTCTCCTTTCTCCTTGTTTATGTCGTATCCCTGGTTGCCTATTAACCGTTGGCTGCTTCCTCCCTGCATCATCTTTACCATAGTCTTCGCTCATCTTATAATTCCGATTAGATAAAGGTGACGGTTTGGCAGGTATAAACCCCGGTCCACGTTTAGTTATCCCTATCAGCACCATACTATCGTTTTTATCTTTTCCGTACCCCAAGCTCTTTTAGACAGCTTTTTTTAGTAACCGTTAGAAGTATGTAAACCCCAGTGTGCATATACCATCAAAAGCCCAGATTTCGCATTTCTCCCGCCGTTTTGATTATTTCCAACATCTATCGGTACATTATGCATGATTGTTCTCCATCGACGACAGCCACGACAGCAACGCCATCTTTGACTCCGAAAAAATTACGTCTACGACATACTACGATGATTACAATGTATATGGTTTAATTTTTAGAGCCCCTAGGGCATATGGAGAGACAGCTTGAACCAATTGATATTGTATGATATCGAAATAACCGCCAAGTTGCTGGTTTGTTTTTAAGTTAGCTACTTTACTAATTGATAGCAAAGTTGCTTCGATGGTGCGAAGCGAGCAATAATATGTGTTTGAAAAGTCAAATTGGCGGCGAAGAATAGGTATGATACGATAAAAAAAATACCGGTCTGACAGCGTGTGTGATGACATAATCATGGGCGATAGTTATATAATCTTCACACGACACGTAAACTTTGGAGAATATTTCCGCTCTAGGAAGATGACAGTCATAATAGAAGCGAGGTTCTAGAAAGTCGGTTCTAGACTCGCTTAAAAATAGAGAGGAGCCGTTAGAAGGTCAAATACAATGCCCCAGATATTCTCACGCGTATCATGACTTGCACCAGCCAGCGAATATGAAACCAAAAATAAATTCCTCATATTTATATAGAACGAATCCAATCTTGACGAAAATTGATGTTTGTTAGTAAATAAAGTACGCAAATGTCATTAAATATAAATAATTCAGTGGATTCATTTCCGTCGCCATCTACCTATAAACGAATTTCATTTTCACGTTCCAGATCATCTGTATCGCAGTTGGAATCTAATTTTACGAATATAAGCGTTGATGGGCTTAGTGTTAGGGTACCTAAATGCTTAGTCCAATGTTTTGAGTATCTACAATCTAATGGCATGGTTGAAGGGGTATTTCGTGTCAACGGGTCGGTGAAGAGAATATCACAATACTTTGCTAATCCTAATATTGAGAACTGGATAGCTGCTAACCCCAGTCCTCATGATATTAGCGGAGTGATTAAAAAATATTTGAATTATTATTTGTATGGTGCAAGCGTCTTTGACGGAGCAACCACCAAAGAAATCAAGAACCATTATGTGGAATATATGAATCAGATACTGGTTATCGATTATAAGGATGATGTAAGTATTAACTCGTTCAAGACTGCGAAGACGTCCTACGACTGTAGTACTTTGAACGAGTTTTTGGAAAAATTTGTCCAGTCGATGATAAGCGAGAGATCGCAGGACAAAAACCAATTATTCATCTACATAATCTATAATTTAAGCTTGATAATGGATCATTCGATAAAAACAAAGATGTCGAGTATGAATTTGGCCATAATATTCCAGCCGTATTTTTTTGATAACAGTGATATCAACAATATCCAAGCTCTCCCACTCTTGCAAGAAATATTGCAAACTTTAATAGAAAACGCATCTGCTCTTATAAATGAGTATTCGATTGAAGTTGCCAATCTTCACGATAACAACTCGTTAATGTCTATTGATAGTCCTATAACGCATCAAGGTAACAGTACGGATGCTTATATTGAAACTGATATTTCTCCTATTAGAAAAAGATCTATTTCAAATAGATTTTCAACTTTACTTGACTCATACTACAGTCCAATTGGAAATACGAATTCTGGAAAGCCAAAGCGATTTTCATTGTCAATTTCAGTCGACCAGCTTTCGAATGCCAAGCCAGCGGATATAAAGCCAATTGATCCTAAGGCTGTTGATGTTAAAGCAATTTCTATGAATGATGTAACGGGATTTTCTACTTCGGGGCCAACAAACCCTGCTAAGTCTGACTCAAAGTCCAAAAAGTCAAATAGGAAAAGTTTTATTTCTTTATTCAGAAACTCTTCCTCGTTCTCGATAAATTCAGATGATACTAAAGATCCAATTTATAATCATTTGAATAACTCGGCAGATAGTGTCTTGATAGCCAAAAATCCGATTGTTGACGATCAACAAACTTTTCTTAAGAGAAACTTCTCCATGAAAATGAAATCAAAGAAAGTATAAAGGTTAAGACTTACAGTTAAATTGGATATTGTATATTATTATGTGTATTATATGTGTTACTTTGCATGGGTTTTTTTGAAAGGTATTAATTTCTATAGGTTGTATAGGTATACAAGGTTTCTTAAAATTGAATACTCGTAGCGAATGTGCGAAAACCGAAAAATTTATACTGAACAAAATTTTCAGAACTTTTGGCATAACAGTTAGAGAAGAGTCAGCTACCAAGTGTATAGATCATAGACATGTTTAAACTCACTGGTTATATGAAGCCGAGGGCTATTTTGCCTCAAGGACATTCGTATATACGCTTCATATCGAACACCTCCAGATTATATGATGCAAGTGATGCAAAAATGAAAAAACAGAATAGAGATCAGCAAAAAGAGTCCAAGAAGAAGTTGAAAAGAATGCAATTAGTTAAGAATAAGAATAAGCAACATCCAGAATTACATCCATTATATATGGATGTACCAACTGCATTAAAATATTTAAGGGCCGCAGAAGTGGGAAACCCAGCAAACAAGACTACTTTAAGTATCTTGATGACTATCATTCCTGATAAAGGTTCTAAACCAATAAGTGGATCTGTCTTCTTACCAAGGCCAATAAAGGATAATAATATGTTGGTCTTTAGTTTGGAACAGGAATCTTTAGAACAGGCTAAAGCAAAAGGTGCAACTGTTGGAGGTTTAGAATTAATTGAAGAAATAAAAGCAGGAAACGTAAAGTTAGATGAGTTTACACAATGTTTTGCTACACCTGATATTGTCAAAGAATTAAAGGCAATTGCGAGATATTTAGGTCCTAAGAATTTGATGCCATCTACTAAAAAAGGTACTGTTTCTGAATATATTTCAAAATTAATGGAAGAGAATGTGGGTGCTTTACCTTTCAAACAAAAGGATCAACATTTATCTATACCAATTGGTAGATGTGACTTCAGTGACAAAGAGATCTTACAAAACTTAAAAGCAGCTTCAGATGCAATCTATGGTTGTCAACCTCCTGGTACCAAGAAGCCAAACTTAATTGGTCAAACTTGCTTATCCTCTACTATTGGGCCTTCCTTAGTGATTAATTTTAGAAATTGATTTTTGCCCATTAATTCATATAGCATGTACATTGTGCTCTTGTATATAAATACTAATTAAATATAACATTCACGTTACTTGATATTTACTTCAGTCTTCAAAAATTGAGATCGGTAAAATCGATCTCAAATTAGAGATCTCAAATGTAAATAGTCCTGACGCCCAGAGTATATTTATCTCTATAATAGCTGTATAATATAAGAATATGAAGAATGAAATCTCAACCATTTCCTGTAATTGCATATAATAAGTTTATAGGCTTTGCTGATGGAAATATTCTAAGCTGGTGTCCTACAATGGATTTGTTAGCCATTTCAATGAATAGAATGTCGATTTGGGTATTCAGAATCAATGGCGAGAGAATTTATTCAATTAATAACAAGTCGCTTATATTGGATATTTCATGGAATCCTAATGGCAAATTCTTTTGTGTGTCTGGTGTTGACGGATATTGCAAGATTTATGATTCAAATTCAGGCAAATTGATAAACACAATTGATAGTAAACAAAAGTCAATTAATTTAATTAATTGGTGTTGTCATAAGCCTGTAGAAGAGCCTGGCAGATTTGATAATTTATTTAAAGTAGATGTTTTGGCTAATCTACCCAGATTATCATTAAATAATGAAATATTTACTAACAACAATGCATCAAATGTTAGCAATAACAGTAATTACCAACTTGACGAAATTAATGATACAGAGGGTTTACTAAATTTCATGATTACAATTAGATCACATACTGAGCTATCGATAACCTTCAATGGCCTTTTCACTGTCGATAGCATCAAATGTCCCGAGCACCTAAAATTTATGTGTCATGCAAACAACTCAGATTTACTAGCCCAGTATTTCCTTGTCACCAATAAAAGTAATAATTCCTCATGTCTACTTAAAATGTTCTTGGATATCCCTGCTAGCAATTATCTTCGAAACTATTTGATGGAAATTATATTACAATCATGTAAAGTAAAATCGATTATGAATTATATTAACGAGCAACTTGTGTTTTTAAATGAGGAAGTAAAGCCGTTTGTTCAATTGTTTGATCGTCATTTATCTAATTTTAAAGATAGTTTGTATTCCAACATTGATTTAACTACAAATTTTCCTACTGATCAAGAACTGAAATGTAAAGTTGTTAATTCTCTATTTGATTTATTATTGACTGGATTAATACCTGCAAACTTAAAAGACTTTTGGTTGAATCAGTTAGGGGAAAGAGGACTAAAGAAGTTGAATAAGGTAGGTAATTCTATCTATGACTTGATAAGAAAAATCTGTTTCAATCAATTAGTCTCATCATTAGAAAGATTGTTGATTATCCTAAATACTTTACAAGGTCTAGTTAAATGGCTTGAAAGTATGGAAATTGGTAATAACGATCTGAATGGTTATCTTGGTTTAGATTTGGACTCAATAAATTCAATAGTTGCGCTGACGAATGATTTATTAAAATATTTTTATCAATTAATTTGGGACATCAACGAAGAGCAAAAGTTATTTAATGATTTTATAAATTGGGTTAAAATTGGCGTCATTGATAAACTTGCCAAGGAAGATGATATAGATTCGTATTATAAAGCCTTGCATGTGAATTACAAAACTTCGAATCTAATTAAGTATTTCAACGAGTATTTGTTTAGGAGTAAATTATTCAATTATTTCGAAATAAACTTACCAATGAACGAAATTCTACTCCAAGATGTTGTTGAGACTAATTTAATGGACAAATACATTGGACTAAATAAGTTTGTGGAGAGTAATCTATTAAGGAATATCACGAATTATATTAAATCGATTGTGAAATTCAATGATTTAATTCCATTAAATATATCATCAACTCATATGGAAAAAATGAAAATATCTAATGGATCTGACTTTGGTATCATATCATGTATTAACCATGAAGAATCAACACTATCTCTTATTAAATTTTCATTATCAAGTTCGGATTTACAAACGAAGATAATAAAACTAAAAGATCCGATCATTACTTACGAAATAATGAATGAAAGAAAAATATTATTATTAATTGACGCATCACCAAAGTACTATCTTGAATCATTTAACTTCGATGATGTGATATTACAAGATCTGTGCACTATTTCTTACGCTTCCATTTCACCAATAAATCAGAACGTATTCGATAGTGATGCAATTAACAGAGTGTCAGAACCAAAATTCTTAGCTATAAACTCTGATAAGTCTAGAAATATAGGGTGTTTACTCGATGCTAACAAGCAAAATTATTTAGTGTTTGGACTTAAATAATCATCAAGAAACTAACTTGGTATCTCGATATCCGGTATAATTCTTTTCTCATTTTCATAAAAATTTTGCATCCAACTCATTTTATAAGTCTTTAGATTAGAATCATAATAGAATTGCTTCCTAACATATTCTCTCATATATTTTCTTATATTGTTATCATTCGGAATCAATTGTTTACTTCTGAGATGTTTCCTGTGAAGAGGATTTAAATTTACGCTTTCATAATTATGCTTCCGAATCATATACTTATAGAAATTTTCATTTACTTTATAAGCATCATTTCCTCCGCTATACCCTGGTTTAAATACAGCAAATTTAATTAAATGGTTCAAAGAATCTTCACATATGGGCCTAAATTCTGTAGCAAGTTTTTTAGCGTAGTTTATTTTCAGTTTCAATAAATTATCACGCTGCGTTACATGGATTGGTAATGCAAATCTGTTAGTAGGATATGTCACCTCTAATGGTTGCATCTTTAAATGAGTTAGTTTTTCTTGATTTTTATATAAGAATGAATGAAGCTTTTTTAACTCCAGCATAATCGTACTTAATGGTGATGTCTTATCACCAGCAGTCGACTTTAACGGCCTTAGACCTATATCAATTGAGTCGGGTTTAATTCCAAAATATTCCAACAATGATAAGTCTTCATCCTTATCTCTCTGCAAACTTTGTTCATAAAGCTTAGACTGTTTCGGTGTAGTAGTCAATTCGTTAAGCAAATGGACTTGTGGCCAATATGGCTTAAATGCCGTATACTTATATTTCATAAAACCAGAAATCCATGATGGTCGAGGTAACACATCCTTATAAACAAAATCTAATATGACATTAAGAGACTCGTAATTTTCATTTACTAATACATCGTCTAGTATTATTATGCCTTTATCATACGAATTCTTGTCGATAGAGCTATGTTGATACTGACCTTTCTTTAATGGAGTTACGAACTTACTTTTACAGTATAGTTGGAAACGTTCTATTGTTTTATAATCGAGTGGAAGTCTATGTATGCGTCGACATATCTGTTTGTAATATTGTCGTATACTAAGTCCCATATTCCATGGTATTCTGATAGATTTTTTGATATTGTCCCTGAAAAAATATTTGAGCGTAATATTTCAAGATCGATCTTAAATCAAGTACTACAGCATATTTAAGTAAGCAAAATGGCATTAGCTGAAACGATATTAAGAAAGCTTCACAAGTCTGGGCTTATACCTAAGATTGTCAAGTTAATTCCTGTAATTTCATTTTTACTTGCTCTTTCAAGTATTGCATGGTTGTTTGTTTTGCCTTATGAAGGGTTTTACAGAAACACGTACATCTCTGAAAATGCATTAATGCCAGGACAGGTTACTTCATATTTTAGAGAAAGTGAATGGAATATAGTTAGAGGCTATAGAGGAGATGTTCATAATTTTGAACACAAGCCAATCGATGAAAGAAATGCTATAGTGGAGTCATGGTTGACTGACATTGGCTTGAAGACATCATATCATACTAATCCAAAAGGTACTAACACATTATATGGTATAATGCATGCACCTAGAGGTGATGATACAGAATCTATGGTATTGGCAGTTCCATGGACGACATCAACTGGTCAATATAACGAAGGAGGTGTAGCAATCAGTGTTGCATTATTGAGATATTTTAATAAAATGTCAATATGGTCAAAGAATATCATCCTAGTATTTCCTGAAGACGGACACGCCTCTTTGAGATCGTGGGTTGAAGCATATCACACTTCTTTAGATAGGACTGCTGGATCTATTGAGGCTGCGATAGTAATGGAATATGAAGGAGTAGCTGATTATTTTGATTATTATGAGATTAATTACGAAGGTTTAAACGGCCAATTGCCTAACTTAGATTTATTGAATACTGCAAATACTGTAGGTCGCCATGAAAACCTTCAGTGTTCTATTCAATCGACGCCAGCAAACCAATTGCTGACCAATACTTATTTCTCCAGATTGCGAGTTTTGTTCAGAGGTATTTTGAACTTAGCTTTAGCTGGGTTAAACAGAAACACGCCTGGATGTGAAGCTTTTTCTGGCTGGCTGATCCAAGCATTTACAGTTAAAGCAAGAGGTACTTCTGGACCTGCTGATGTTACCCAATTTGGAAGAATAATTGATTCAACTTTTAGATCAGTAAACAATTTATTGGAGAAATTTCATCAATCATTCTTTTTCTATTTAATGTTGGCACCTAATCATTTTGTATCAATCGGGACATATTTACCGTCGGCTATTTTGATTGCAGTTGCGTTTGCTATTAGTTCATTTGGATGTTTATTGAACAGTGGTCTTCAAATGAGTTTATTCTTGGGGACATTTAATAAATTATTGATAATTTTCACCAGTGTGGAAAGTATATGTTTTATTATTTCAATATTATTACCATATTTGGTTAAATTATCCGCCAATGAAGAGAAATTAGGAGTGAATATTGTCCTCTATGGCCTTATATATAATAGTGTTGCAATTTCAATCTCACCTAGTTTCAACATTCCAAGTTTGAAGAAATATAAATTAAGTAAAGAGTTGACTTATATGTTAATTTCAATGTCATTGTTTTGGATAGCATTGTTGATTACTACGTTGTTAATTGTTCACTTTGCATTAGCCTTATCTATTGGTTTTTTTGCATTACCACTTACGTTTATTCAGCCAATCATTACGAACGCAAACCTTAAGACATTAAGTAACAGGAAATATTTATCAAAGATTAAAGTTACTGCATGTTTAGTTCTGTCAAGTCCAATTTTCATCATTTATTTGATTGGTAACGTTTTTATACATGAAAATCAAGGTGCTACAGTATTGATGAGGGGCTTATTAACTTCTTGGAATGAATTACAATGCTGGACTTGGTTTATAATAATATTGGGATGGTTACCTGCTTGGTTGATTATTGCATTAAGTTGTATCATAGGTGATTTTGAAATGGACCAAGTTGAATTGAACCTCAAAAAGTCACAATAATTTATTAAATTAAATTGATATTCCTCCTTGCTAGAACATTAAAATAAGAAATGCAGAGTGCATAGCCTACAACAGTGTATTTTTTTTCGTACTGTGGCATGTATTCTGCCACTATATTTTATACTTATACAAGCTTCTATAGATTTATAAAGAAATATCAAATTCCTTTCAGTTTTTATACTTCGCTATAAAATCATTATGAAATCCAACCCATTTATCAATCCATTCCGATCCTGGAGGCAAGAATGTAGTTCTTAAATGGTAAGTGTCTGGTACTTGACCAAATCCTGAACCAGGGATACAACAAATACCAGTGTTTTCTAACAATTCAATACAATATACTTCATCTATTGTAGCACCAATATTTTCAGAATCCTCAAATAATTTTGGATATGAATTTGGGGTAAAATTTAACTTAGGGAAAAGATACATGGCTCCCATAGGTTTATTACAGGTTATACCTTCCATTTCAATGAAAGATTTATATAACAAGTCGGCTCTTGACTGCAAATCTTTGTGGATCTTGGAAGTTTCAGATTTGTATAATTCATACGATGCGGACCCTGGAGTTGGAGGATTAATCATTAGTTCCACTAAAGTTTGTCCAGAAACAACAGAGCATAAGTTAATTGATGCCAATTTAAAAATTATATCTCTCACTTCCTTTGAAAATCCAACTAATTCCATATATCCGCCCCTTTGTCCACATTCACCACTCACCCCCTTCGATGTAGAATGCAATGAAGCCAATTGCACATTATTGTAAGCTTGAGGATCAATTCTATTCAACTTCGATAAAACCTTCTTCACCGAAACAAACTCTCCTTCAAATACATTTTCCTGGTATACTTCATCTGCAATAATAGCAATTCCATATTCGGCAGCAATATTAATGATCTCAACTATATTATCATACGACAAGATAGAGCCCGTAGGATTACCTGGGTTAATAACAACCAACGCTTTGATCTGAATACCCTTCTCGTTGTTTTCTTTGATCAACTCTCTAATTTGAGTAGGGTTGGTAGACCAATTGTTTTCTTCATTCAAATAGTATCCAATTGGAACTGCATCATTCAATGCAATAGTAGCAGTGTATAACGGATACTGGGGGATAGGAATCATAAATCCTGAGTCATTACTACTCGATAAAACCTGCAATAAATAAGATACAGCGGCAGAAGCACCACCGGTCAAGAAGATGTCCGATGGGTTACTAGGGAACCCATCTCTCCTTGTGATGAAATCTGCAACTGATTTTCTAACATGTGGATTCCCCTGTGAATGGGAATAGGCACCCACCGACCCCACATTCTCCAATAATAGCTTAGCTCTATCAATCACGTCCTTCGGATAATCAATCTGGGTATTCAATAACTTAGGGTTTTGCAAAACCGATAACACCTGCCTGTACCATGTCAATGGAGCCTGGTCCAATTGTTGTGGATTACCGATATTAGCATAAATAATCTCCTTAAACGGCAACTCGTTGTTCGTGTCGTTCAACTGTTCTCGGAGCTCGTCGGCTCTAATAGGAATCTTTCCTCTGACAGCATATTTTGCATTTATCGTCAGCTTGTTCAAATCTGCTAGCTTCAACTTACCAGCTGCCTTAAATGATACAAACCTTTTAAACATGCCAATTGAATTCTTTATTTTGTCTTCTCTTCTCTATGGCACCCTAATATTATCTCACGATGTAATGTAATAATATAAATACTATTCGTTACTTTTCACTTAATTATATACCATTTACCCCGGTTATCTGCGATTTTCACCAGATCGAACTTAACAATGTAACCGAATAAATCCACGGCCAAACGGAGTTAAATACCCGTTTATCTTCTTCCCTTTACATTTTGCCTTGCACCGTATATGGCAAAACACGCTAAGTTCTACATCTAGCATCAAAAGAGCTCAACTGAAATAATACACTAATGAATAAAATGAAAATGAAGTTTACGGTAGTGTGACTCATTATGGACCAGATATCCAAGAGTTCCTCTAATTGTACTACATAATAAAAGTGGGTGCGAAATTTGGTTGACACTTCGTCTTGACTACACGCTATGGGGGTTTTAAGGTCCCCTTTCGCTAATGGTCCAGGAGCACGGCATTGTATGGGACAATTTTTGTTCGACAAATGGAGTATGCTGAGGAGGAGATAGATAATGGAATGTCGCATTGTTACGTAAGCAAATGATATTTATGATATTGCTGTCGCAAAAGTTTATCAGTCTATAAAACATACCACTAGTGTGTGCAATTGATCTAGATTGTATCAAGCCTAATATTGGATATAAAGGGTATATATAGAAAAATAGGAAGTTACAGTAAGCAGTTAATTGAATAATAGCAATACAACCGATAATTACTCCAATTAGCAGATCAAGTTGCAGCAATTGAATTGTTGCTGGATACATTGGCATTTAATACCTCATCTGATTATAGGATCCCCTATCATAGAAAAACAACCAAGAAAAGGAACTGTAGAGCACAATTATGCAAGAATGGGTTCTAGACGGTTTTCATTAGCTTTGGAACACATATCAGGAAACAACGATGCAAACAAGCCTATCACGGCATTTTTGATCGATAAGAGTTACGCTAACTATGAAAATTCGAATCCGTGTTTGAAACAGGACGGTGTGCGCAAAAACTTGCAGTTGAAGAAATCCAGGTCGGCACCGGTCATCAATGGCATGCTTGAGCAGACTTGCAGACTACAAAGTGACGAAGACAAGATGTTTGCAATGGTTCCAAAGCGCAGGTTTTCCATTTGTGATTTAAATACGTTCGACAACGAATTACCAGGCATTACGCATCATGCCAACTATGGAAAAGCATATTCTTCGGAACCAGCGACGTGTCCATCAAGCTCTATTAGCGAGGGAAGAGGCCAGAACGCAAGCGCTTATTTTCCTAAAAAGCATTGCAGACGCAATTCTGTGGCTCTTAAGTTTCAGAATCCCAGATCCATTGATAATTCAATTGAGACTGAGCATTAGACATATTTAGCATCATATGCCGAAGGGGTGTTTTGTTAATCATATTTATTATGAAATATCAATCAAATCTAATATGGCAATAATTATAACGAATTGCAATGAGACAAAGATGAATTTATGACGAATAACGATTTTAATTAGTATAAACCAGAAAAATGTTGCAACATATCCTTTTTCTTTTATTTCTTATGCAATATACACCGATTGTTTACTAACGGAATATCTTTTCCTTGTAGAATCTCTACTGTAATGGTGCTATCGAGAGATAACAATTTTACAAGTTTACTAGTTTCAAATTTAATAAATATTATGCCTTCTATTTCCAATTTACAGGTAAAACTACTTTATGTACCAAAGTAAAGAGAATCAATGAATCTATTTCTGAAACACCAATCCGTGTCTTTAAAATTTTCTGGGTTATACCATTTAGTACTGTCACCAATAGTACTTAATTTACCAATCACAATCCTAACCCTAGGAAACACATTTAAAATTCTCCTCAATCCAATTTCTGTTGATAAATACGTGCAAAATACTATATTTTCCATCCTTACCTTATGATCAAGTAATACTTGAATTGCCATTATCGCTGCTGCTCCACTTATAATTTGTGCGTCAAATAACAATATAGTCTTATGTTCGATCTTGTCTAAATTTGGTGGTAAGGATTCGAAATGTAATTGAGGTTCTCCTGTCAATGCTGCGGATTGAATCAATAATTTACCGATAGATATTTCCGGAAATGTTTTCTTAATTGAATTCATAAAGCAATCCCCAGATCTAATAATATTCACTGCAAAAATTTCATCAACGTGGTCCAATCCTTGATATTGGTAACTGCCTGCGGTATCTACTATCTTCGACCTGTAATTTTTAAAGGTTTCAATAGCATTTTCTATAATTAAAATTGCAACTCTATCAAAATAAAATATAAAATCTGATCTCTCAGTGGATATATTGAATAAAGCGGAATTGATCCCTCTTGTATGGTTATTATTCGGTAACAAATTAAGGTTTTCATAATTTTCAATCTTAAATTCATTCACACCCAAACTCTTCAAACTTTGTAAATGTAATGATGATTTTAACGCTAATTGCTTTTGAATGTGTTTGATCATTAAGTTGATTGCAATAGAATTGTCCAAACCTCTAGGAATAATTAAATTCGCATTATCCATGGTAGGGTTAACATACCTTACTGCATTTGGCTTCACAAATGTTTCCCATTGCTTCATAGCACCAGATAAGTCTCTTCCTCTATACAAAATATCTCTTGTTAGTCTTCTGGCAAGACAAATATCAAGATCTGTATCAACATAGATCTTAATATCCATTAAGTCGAGTAGTCTTTGATCATACAAAGCATAAATTCCCTCTATTACAATAACATTAGCTCCGTATATTGTAGTCGTTTTGTCTGTTCTATCATGCTTGGTAAATGAATAGATTGGAACTTCGGTTTTTTCACCACTCTTCAAAGATCTCACCACCTTATATAATAGATCCAAATCAAGTGAATCTGGTGTATCAAAATCAAATTCATTACTATATGCTTTCTGTCTCTCTTCTTGACTCAACGGATTATAAAAATTATCAAATGATAATAAGACTGTCCAAGGTTGATTGATCTCTTGTATAATCTTTTGAGATAAAGAAGTCTTTCCGGATCCTGAATTACCAGCTATACCAATAATATATGGCTCCGTCCAAGGTGGAATATATGAACATTTTTCCAGATTCGTGTTTACCTGTTCGGTATCTTTTTGTTTCTCTAATACAGAAGCAATGTTAAAAAAAGACGATGACTCTTCATGATGTGGCGATATCCTTGATGTCCTTCGTGCCTTGGTCGTTTCGTTTGGCATATTAAAAACGTTGGGAAATACCACTCTCCTAAGGAAACAATTTGAAATTTCATTTTTTGAAACTGCTCGATTTATTTAAACAACAATTTTCGATGAGCTTATTTTTGTTTACCATTTGATACTAGTAAATTATGTCAGACAGAATCAAGGAAGGAAAAGGTAGACGAAGAAAAAGAACTGATGAAGACCAATGGGGTTCCGAATCGGAAAATGAATTGGAATCTGATACTGCTGAATTAAAAGTTGTAACTGATGCAGGCGATTATGCGATGGCTTCCCCAGAAATACTCCAAACGCTGACGACTAACGAACAGACAGAAAACCATGACGACTTACGGGATTTGTCACGTCAGAATTATCTAAAAAAAAGACAAGCTTCGAAATTAATTGATTTATCTTTAGATATAGAAAAGTATAAATCCATTATCAAAGAAAGAGCGTTAACTAGGCATGAACAAGAAGATTTTGAATATAAACAAAAAATATGCAAATTGATAACCGAAACTGATGAATCTTTTCAGTCTATTGGAAGGAATGATGAATATCAGTTGCCTGATGATTATATCAATACCAAAGGTAAACTAGATAAGAAACGGAAATTAAATGCATTGAATGCAAAAGATAATTATGATGACAAAATGGAAAAAGCAGAAACAACTAAACGTAATAGGTATGAAAATCAATGGGAGCAAGATCAATTGAAAAAGGCACAAATTGCAAATGTTGTTTCTACTGATGAAATCAATCTCCCTAATCAAGATAACTATGAATTCGTTTTTGACGAATCGCAATTTGTTTCGTTTGATCAAGACAAGCCATTAGAAGGAGATAAACCAGAGAATAATACTCAAATCTCGAAACAAAAAGCTTCAATGGATGAAGTTAGGAAATCGTTACCTGTGTATAAATACAGAGAACAGTTCTTAGATGCGATGTCAAAATACCAAGTTTTAATTGTTGTCGGTGAAACTGGTTCTGGTAAAACTACGCAGCTTCCACAATATTTACATGAAGCAGGATATTCAAAGAATAATAATGGAAAAATTCTAAAAATCGGTTGTACTCAACCTCGTAGAGTTGCAGCGACTTCCGTTGCTAATAGAATTGCTGATGAAATGGGAGTTACCTTAGGAGAAGAAGTTGGGTATAGTATTCGTTTCGAAGACAAATCTAGTGATAAGACTATTATTAAATATTTAACTGATGGTATGTTATTGAGGGAGTTTTTGACTGACCCTGAATTATCTTCCTATGGGGCGTTAATGATCGATGAAGCTCATGAGAGAACGGTATCTACCGAAATAATTCTCAGTCTTTTGAAAGACATCATTCAAATTAGAAAAGACTTGAAATTAATCATTGCTTCAGCAACTATGAATGCAGAGAAATTTTCTAATTATTTTAATGGTGCACCCATTTTCAATATTCCTGGTAGAAGATTCCCCGTTGACATCCATTATACGAAGAACCCAGAAGCAAATTACATACAAGCTGCCCTTACAACGATTTTCCAGATCCACACAACCCAGGAGTTACCTGGTGATATCTTGGTTTTCCTAACTGGACAAGATGAAATCGAAACTATGCAAGAAAGCTTAGAAGAAGCATGTCACAAACTAGGGTCTCTGATAACGCCTCTTATAATATGCCCAGTTTATGCTAGTCTTCCGACAGACCTACAAAAGAATATATTCGAGCCAACCCCGCCTAATTCCAGGAAAATTGTTCTAGCGACGAATATTGCCGAAACGTCTATTACTATAGAAGGAATATCTTATGTTATCGATCCTGGTTATGTTAAAGAGAATGTATTTAATCCTGTGACTGGTATGGAAAGCTTGGTTGTTGTCCCTTGTTCGCGTGCTTCTGCAAACCAAAGAGCTGGTAGAGCTGGTAGAGTCGGCCCTGGTAAATGTTTCCGTCTATATACGAAATGGTCGTTCTACAATGAAATACAAGCTAATCCTACTCCCGAAATTTTGAGAGTTAATCTAGTACACATCGTGCTTCTATTATTATCATTAGGTATAACTGACTTAATTAATTTTGAGTTTATTGACCCTCCAAGCTCTGACACGTTAATCAAATCGCTTGAATTACTTTATGCGTTGGGTGCATTGAATTCCAAAGGTGAATTAACTAAGACTGGAAGAAAGATGGCTGAATTCCCAATTGATCCAATGTTTGCAAAATGTTTAATATCCAGCTCTACTTATGGCGTAACGAATGAAATATTGACAATCATTTCTATGTTAAGTGAAAGTGCTAGTTTATTCTACAGGCCAAAGGATAAGCGAGAACAAGCTGATAAGAAAAAAGAATCGTTTCAAGTTGACGAGGGAGACCACTTAACTTTGCTAAATCTTTGGGATCAGTGGCAGGATACCGGATATTCGAATCAATGGTGTCAGGATAACTTCATTCAGTATAAAACTCTAAGGCGATCTAAAGAGGTTAGACAGCAATTAGAGAGATTATGCAAAAAAACTGGAATTCCTTTGGTCGAAGATGATAAAGTGAACAAGAAGCTAATGGTACAAAAGTCCATAACTGCGGGCTTTTTTCCCAACATAGCACGATTATCAAAGATGGGTGATTCTTATAGGTCATTAAAGAAGAATCAAGCGGTATTTATACACCCTTCATCCGTTTTGTATCCCGTAAAACCTCCACCAAAGCTTATATTATACCATGAATTAGTACTCACTAGTAAAGAATTCATGAGAAATTGCATGTTAATAGATGAAAAGTGGTTGAGCGAATTAGCTCCACATTATTATAGCAATAAGGATTTGGATATATTGGCAACTAAAAAAGGGCCCAGTAGGTTTAAATAGTCCTAATATACGTTATAGATTCTACAGTTACTTTCTATTCTACCATATATCTACCATTATCATAAATTTACTACAAAATTTTGCGAATATTTATAACGAAACTAGATTTACGTTATAGTTTTGCAAGTTTATTTAGCCTTTTCTATCACTCTTTTGAAAACCTAACTATCTTGAACTAGGGATACTTAGATCTTAATTTACCTTTTCTCTTCTCGAGACTCTAGATCGATGATTAACTAATTACTCTCTATTAACAATAACATCTAACGTATATAAATATTTCTGTTCTCTTAAACGAATGTAAGGAAACTGGGGACCAATGTGCTAATTACTTATTTTCTGTATATATGTTCTAATAGACCAAATAGAACTTACTTACTTTATTCTTAGCTAACTAACTAACTTTAACTACCTATAATTAGTTCCTAATTTCCTTCCTTCCTTTCGTCTATCCAGACTCAGGGATAATCACTTCTATTTATACACCAACTTTTGCAACCATGATGTATAACTTTTTTGCAACACTATACATATACACTAAGTATATGTAGATGTGATCTTACAATGAATAGCTATTTGGTTGTATAGTGTAGTGGTTATCACTTTCGGTTTTGATCCGAACAACCCCGGTTCGAATCCGGGTACGACCTTTTTTTTGGAATGTTTTTGTAGTTTTAATTTCATCAATTAGTACAATCCTTCCATGTTTGATTCAATACTCGATAAATGGAATGTTTTCAAGCTATAATTTCAGCTAGGCATTTCGTACCGGTGTAGTTATTTCTTGATTTCTTGCAAAAATAAGTTGCGCGTCTTGCCCGAATCGCGGATTATGGAAATGCAAAATATAGTACTATAATTATGTTAAAAATTCCATAACATTCAATTTACATACTGTTCTCTGAATATTGCAATTGTATGAGCAACGTATATCAATATGGATAAGCAGAACCCATTACTACCCTTTGCATTTAGTACTTCATCGATAACGGACGAGGTTCCGTTAAATACCGCACCTCGGAATAGACTTATAATTGATGAAAATGCTAGTAGCATGTACCACACAAGAACAACCGACGTCAGAAGGAAGGGACCCATATTATCGGAGGTCCCAAGTTTGAAACGTAAAATGGGTACAAGTTTTAATGAAAAAAATGATGTTAAGAGACGAGATACAGAATATGAAGAATTTGAAAGTGAGCCTACGTTTGTTGACGAAGAACCAGAAGAGGAAGATGGGTATCAAAACAAGTTCCGGAAAGCCATACCACCGAGTAGTCCACTTTTGGATCACCATATGGCCTCAGAATTCGACTTATCAACCAATACTACGGCAAATTACGAAGTACCCGACTCACCCACACATATATTCCCTAGTGAAAATAACACAGCTCATGTTTATATGAACGATATACCAGAAAGGAAGCATATTTTAACGCCAAAAAACCAACAATCTTTAAGTTCCGATGCAGATTTTGGCATAGATAGGTTTAATAGATTTACAAACACATCTAACCAATGTCCATCGACAGATAGGGATTTTTTACAAGATTCGGACGAGTATTTACAAATGCAGAAAAAAATTCAGAATAAAGCTAGAGATATAGTTATAGATGCATTTGAAAACATTGAAACCACAATAAACTTAGAAGGCATGGGCTTGCAGGATATCCCTGACGAAATTAAAGATTTTGACAACCTAGTGATATTTAATCCTGAGCCAACCACGCAAACCTCGTACCAATTATACCTTACTAACAACAGCTTAAGATTCTTAACGCCTTCACTATTCAAATTTACAAAATTGAATGTCTTGGGATTACGTCGGAATAAATTGCAGACACTTCCTCCTCTTATTGGCAACTTACAGCATCTAACAGATTTGTCGTTAGGCACAAATAGACTAGAACATTTGCCTCCCCAAATATTAGATTTATATAACTTGCAAACGTTTAGAGCAGGTCCCAATCCTTTTGTGAAAATTCCGGACGACGCCATTGCAATAACTACTTCCACCCTCAATTCCATTAAATTACTTAAGTATGTTTCTCGTGTTAGATACTTCGGTAATCTGAAAAAAGTCATTCCTTCATTAAAGACGCATTGCTTGAACATAATTGCTAAATATGATGTTTCTTACCAAGAGACTAAGAGATGGAAAAGGTTCACTCCTAAAATTCATCACGGTTTGATTGCAAAGGCCATTTCAAAGGGTAAATACGAAGAATGCTGCAGCGAATGTGATTTTATAATTGTAGAGCCATTTGCAGAAGCATTTGAATGGTGGGACATTCTTCAAAATAAAGATGTTCCAATAAAAAGAGAATTTTGCAGTGGGAAATGTGTCAAGAAATGGGAATTAAGGGTCCTCATTAGTACGAATAAGGATGAATCATAGACCTTATAATTATTATATTTATATATATCTATAGAGATTCTTAGATGTTGCATAGGTGATGAATATATCATAGCATTTTAACATAGTTTCCTGGGAACAAACCGACTTCATCATCAATACTACCTTTCCACCAGCCACCTGATTTATCAAATATTTTAATGATTGCACCCGCTTTAAATGAGAGGTCGCCTTCTTGTTGACCTCTAAACGAAAATATTGCTTGACAGTATTTATAATCCGGATCGTAGTTATTGATTGATGTTCTTTCGGGTTTGAAGAGAGGTGGTGATTCTGTTAGTTTACCGAAGAAATTTTCACGAAAATTGATAATGGATAACAGGTTTAATAAGTCGCTTGCAACTATATTCTTTGAATTGAATTGTTCAATTATTCTACAACCATTAGTATCTTTTTTTAATTCTTCCAAATCGATATGAAATATATCTTGAATTGATAACAAATTAATATTTATTTGATATGATACTAAAAGCTGGACGTAGTAAGTCCGAAGTTGGATCGGCTGCAAAATTGAATCTACCAATTTGAAGAAGAACGGCAATTCTTTTTTTAGTAAATCATTAAGATTAGTATAAATCACCTTATTTCCTTCTAACTTTCTTTCTAAATTATGCATCTGTTGAGATTGTTTAATCGATAATTCATCTGTCTTCTGCCTTAACGCCAAACTTTCATGGGTGTTGTATGTTTTATCGTAATCCATTAAGGCGTAGTTACGATTTCTAATATGTTTCTTTATAAAGCTTATTAATCTAAGCATTTCTGAAACTCTGTCCTCTACCATAGTTCCAAGTATTTCAATTTCATTCTTAATGGATGGTTCGATGGTTTTAGTGCATTCCACGTAAGATGCACAATTTGACCATGTTTCATACTCTTCTCGAAATATAGACTGCCTTGATGCTGACAGAAATATGCTTTCGTTTTGAGAATCAAAATTTCCATTCCCTTCAAGTTTTGTCTTTATTGAATTCGGCAAAGTATTATATGGATCAAATAGTTGCTGGAGGAATAGCCCTATATTTTTTGAGTGCATTAAAACCTTGAGAATACCAGAGCAATATCCCGAAGTGTATTTGCTTAAACAATTCAATTTTTTCTCAATATATAATAGATTACTCTCCAACTCGACAAAAACTTCATCAACGGTATATGACTCTAAATTAGCCTTTCGTCTCAATAATTGAGGAGTTCTTTTAATGCTGTTCCAATCAAAGTGTTCCTTGGTTGAGGTTTTAAATTTTTTATCTGCAACTTTCAATTGTTTAGATACAAGCAACGATATTTGGTTCATGTTGAGCACCTGGGGATTAACTTTCATATTTTGCTGTTCCATGTTAACATAACTTGGATATCTCTAGTGAATATTTTTGTCTAAAATTATAATATAAAATGGATTTGTGAATTTCGCAACCAAAAATACAAAAATCTATTATTTCTATAAAATGTACACAGAATATATTTACTTTCCTTATGGGTGACCATGATTCGAACCTGGCCATGCAAAGATCTTTTCAGGGCCCGGTGTTGTACTTCGACTACTATTCGAACCATATTCACTATCTATTAATTCAACAACGCTACTGGAAATTTCCAGATCTTCAATAGCTCTTAATTTTTTTCTGAATGCGTTTTTAACACTTTCACTAATATCATTAGTATCATTAAGCTCATTTCTAATTTTAGAGCCATTCTCTTCAACAATTCCACTTAAGCTTCGCATCAATCTATTTCCAAATATTTTGTCTGTAGGCAAATTGGCGTATATCTTTTGATGCAAATTCTTGACAACACTTAAATTGGATAGAACCTTGTTGAAATATTCTTCCAGTTTAGAATCGTCGATTTCACGGTCAGCCTCTCGTGGGGGATTGACTAATAGCAATGCAGCATAATATAACATAATGTGAATATGGACAGGAACATATTTCAAATTATTTAGAATATCATTATCGTTAAGAACTAAATTCAAAACCGTTTGGGCAGCATTGATCGCAATACTGGCACTAACGATAGTCTCATCATCAGATATGTGATCTCTATTGGAGATAAACTCTTCATCATCGGATTCATCTTCTGAATCTACGTCACGATGGGTGATCTTCTTTTGTTGTGGCGCGTGCTGCCTCACTGACAGATTCCATTTAGGAAACATACTTCTTTCATCCGCTGTATCCACTTGAAGTTGTCTAACTGCAGACGAATTTATGTGCATTTTTGCAAAGTTATAGTAAATCAAAGTCGATTTAGATGACCACACAGAGCCATTACTAACAGGTGATAGTAAAACCGTCCATGAAACCATCCATTTGTCTAACTCCAAATTTGATTTAGAGGGGATTCCCAAAGCAGATGGTGCTAAAAGTTCCCATGCATTACCCTGGAATGCTTCATTCAAAGCTTGGTTATATTCAACCTGAGAGACCAAACGCATATCAGTGAATCTTTGTTTATATGCCATTTCTTGATTCTGGGCATCGTCAGGAACTATCTTTGTTTCTTCTTGCTTCTGGAGAATAGAATTATCGTTTTTGTCTTCAATTTGAGCCACTGAGGACAGTAAGGCTAAATTTCTTTCTCTCAATAATATAGATCTACTGTTTTTGAGAGAATATTCCTGAGAATTAACCAATGGTTGTCTGTTAAATGTCAAACTCTGCTGTCCATCCAAGACATATAGTAAATACCATAATTTTATTCTATCTTTTTCATTAAGCGAACCCTTTGAATCATGGTTCGATACAGGAGAATCCAATCCAATTTCTTTAGCTAATTGTAACGCCAATCCGGTGAACATTTGTGAGTCAGAAAGCCAGAAACTGCAGAGTATTAATGCTACAATCGTATTAAAGCCATCAACTTCATTCTTCGGTTTGCCTTGGTATAATAATTTCCCACATAATACATGTAAGTAGCCATGTAATTCTTTCAGCTTATGAGATAATTCCTTGTTCGGGTGATGCATTGAGGCTATCGTACAAATAGCACATATCAATATAGGTGATGATTCCCATATGGAATCAACCGCAAATCTTGAAATTTCGAACCCAAATAATTGAGGCGATATATGGGCGTCGAAAAAGCTAAAAAGTTCCCTTGCCTGATGAATATCCAAGAATCCATCACGGAAATCTTCTGGCCTATTGTCGTTTTCTCTATCACTCCTTTCTCCTCCTTTATGTCTTTTACGAGAGTCAAGCTCATTAGATTCATCGCTAATGCGCTGCCTTCTTTTCTCATGGCCAGCTGCACCTCGGGGATCATGATAATTAATGTAATGCAAAGTTTCGTCTTTCGTTTGATGCATGTTCGTCGGAGAATGCGAGACCGAGGAAGGTATCGAACCATAGTTATGTTCACCATTTTGTAAAGTGTTCTGTGGACGTGGTGCCTGTTGGTACGGTATTTGTTTCTGATATGTCATCTGTTGTTCAAGAAGAACTCTCTGGTTTGTCTTCAAAATATCCACTAAATCATTCAACTTATTATCAAAAACACTAATTCTATTCTCTATCAGCTGCTTCCATTGTGCCTCGTTATCCTGCGGTGACATTCCGCCAGTAGGACCCGGTACCGCTGGCATACCTTGTTGAGGTACTGAATGAACCATATATGTTGGTTGCATTCTATTGACTTGACTTGTCTGTACATTCGCTATTGGATTCAACGGTGGTAGCGTTATTTCGCTTTCATTTTTCCCACGGTCATTATTATGCAGCGGAGTGATCTGTGGTAGCTTTAATGATGGAAGTTTAGGTACAAATTGACAATTAACTGCTTGCCCACTCTTTATACATCGTTCACAAGGTAGCGTACTGGAATATATACATTTCACTTTAGATTTCTTACAATTTGAACATGGCTTTGTTCTCTTTTCTTTAGCCATAATACCCCTGGTATGATATATTTATTTTCACTATAGTGTAGAGAAAAGAATAATAGTCCAATGATGCCAAAACTGTAAAATTTCGTTTTGCGCTGTTTTCTACAGAACTTCCCCGGATAACATAATTAATATTATTATATTCTACTAAGTCATTTAAAGAGTATTGATTACTAAATATTAGAAGAAAAGTTTATAGTTTGAGTAGAAGAATTAAAAATGTCCATGAAAGTTAAGATTAGATCGTTTTTTGGGTCCTCAAGACAATACGTCGTTACTGGGGCATCTAGCAATCCCTCTAAGTTTGGTTTTAAGATCTTGCTGTGGTACATACGCCACGATTTGCCAGTTGTACCTATTAACCCCAAGTCTAAGGAAATATTAGGACAGGAGGTTGCTCCATCAATCATTCCAGTCGTGGAAGCTATAAAGGACAAGAAGAATTTGGGATCCCATAAGCTTGCAAATGCAGACGGATTGAGTATTTCATTTTTGACTCCGCCAAACATTACGGTTGCAACATTACAAGAAATTGCAAGTGTTGAAGGGTATCAAAATGTGATCAAGGGCTTGTGGTTTCAACCTGGTAGTTACGATGGAACAGTGATTGAAGAGGCCAAGAAGATTGGCTTATTTGACCTTGTAATATTCGAGGATGAATGTATATTAGTCAGAGGTGAAGAAGGGTTATATAGCGCTAACTTATAGGTAGATAGTCTCCTATATATTCGAGTAGTAGCTAGATCACATATATGGTATTTTATGTTACACGTTTAGTCTAGCATTTTTTTGATGTAGTTGCCCCAACTTTCGTCCTCGCCGGCGGTGTAGTTCATATTATCCGGAGCTTTCCGTTCCACATCAATAGAGTAGGGAAATGGTGAACTATCCAAGGACGTTATGGGGGGAATGTAGTCCTTTTGACTATCTGCTATGTCTATAATTTTCCTCATATTATTCTCAAAACTATTTATTGAAATAGCAATGTTTTGCTCATAGCTTTCTTTGTCAGTGACTTTTATTGGTCCTGGCGTCTTTTCTGACACCTGCTTATCCCTCCCACTTTCTCTGATTATTGGCAAACATTTTACGTTGATTGTCCATGATTCCCACAATTTGAGGTCTTCAGAGTCGCTACTTTTGCCTTGACCAAACCAGCCGGTCTTCTTTTTGGACTTTGTAACCTTCTTATCGAGGAACTGTATTACAACTTGGCCCATTTTCGGTTTTTGTTCTTGATTCTGTACGGTATTATCATCAAACTTCTTTTTAATCAATTGATTGATTTTTTCGTCTATCAAAGAATCCAAATCTGGTAAATCAGAAGTCATTGGATATGTTATGGTAAGAAACTCATTGGTAGTCGGTGTTATCGGCCCGAATAGTCTATGAAAGAATATGGTCCATATTATACCTGAAGTGTTAGTAAACATGTTGAGAGTAAATATTTAGCAGTGATTGATTACGTACCCTTCAACGATTCTCTTACGACAGATCTTTCAGCTGTCAAATTTAGTATATATTCCATAATTCTATACTATTCACAAGTTTATGCTCTTATATGGATTATATATGAAGACGAGATGTATATTTATTGCTATAAGCTCAATTCAAATCAAAAAATCCTTATCTCACAGTTTTATTAAATGCTTGTATGACATCAGCAATTATTTTTTTTAGCATCCTCTATTAACCATTTAGGTGTTAAAATTATATTTGATTATAGAGGTGACTGTCTATGCTGTAGTTGAAGAGTTTAGGAACATTCAAAAAAATGAAAGTGATATCGTTTATATGCTATTTCTATGTACACTAAATAATATTAGACAGTATATACGGTTAGAGGAGTAATCACTCGTCGATAGGTGATAAATTTCGATTACTTTTGCCTCTTCTTCTTAGGCTGATTTGGATCGGACTCTTGTTTGTCATAAATGTACTTTCCATCTTTCATTTCTTGCAATACATTTACTATTTGAGGCATCACATCATAAGTCAATACCTCTTGTTCCAATGGAGTGAAAGGGGATAAAACATAGTTCGATAAATCCTTTGCAGTCGGCTTACCAATACCAATAGATATTTTTGTGTATCCACCTCCCATCAACGAGTCAATAGATCTCAAACCATTGTGCCCTCTGGCACTACTAAGCTGCTTTCTTATTTGAAACTTACCAAATGGCACCTGCAACTCATCATGGAGTACTACCAATGCTGGCGAACGGGCTGTCTTTTGGTAATTGCTAATTTTCTGCCAAGTCTTACTAACAGGTGCTCCTTGCAAGTTCATAAACGAATATATTGATTTGAAAAGAAACACATCTGATAGGTCTTCCACGCTCGACGTGCTATACACACCATCAGGAATATTCTTATGGGATTGAAATTGATTGAAAGATGTCCAATGATTGGTTATCAACTCATCGAGAGCCCAATGTCCTACGTTATGTCTTGTTCCTTGATATTGAGGTTCTGGGTTACCAATTGATGCAATCATCAAAAATGGTGGCTTTTCGGGTTCTAAAGTACTAATAGATCGCCTAAAATCTGTACGTATATAACGGTTAAGTAGCTCCCTAGCCTTGTAACTTATTATTTGTACTGGCATCATTAATATTAATAGAAAGAACTGAAGCATTATTACTTCTCAAATAGAAAATTTAAATCCATATTCGCGTATATTCTTATCAACCGAAAATTTCTTCAATACTTTCGATGCTCCATGTCATTATCATTCTCAAAACACATTTTTGAGTAAGACATTGAGTATTTAGTTTGATAGATATATATGCATTGGATTGGGAAGAACACTGAAAAACCTTTGGATTTCTGTGTTTTCAAGTATTAGGAGTTGTTCTTAAGCTTACTTATATACAACCTCAAATTATCCTACATTACAATCATTCCTATATTTCATACGAACTAATTTATAATAAAGATTATGAGAGGAAAGAAAACCCTTGGTTTTCCTGAAATGCATAGCCTAAGCCAATGAGCCAATAATGGTGTAAAAATATCTACTATTACGCTTGAAATACATACTAAAAACCAATAGTTACTTGTATGTAAAGGATTATTGCTCTTTGAACTCAAGTTCGCATACTCAGTAATATAATGATGCAAATATTATTATTACTATTATTATTATAAGCTAGTTGTAAATAAAGTTAAACGTATTGTAGCAAATTTGCCTGTATAGCATATCGGCTGCAAAATATGCGCAAGGGGGAGCTTCAAGACTAGTAGCTCCTAACGTATGAAGATTTATTATTCTGTTAATTATTGACATCAAAGGGGGAATGTATCTTTTTCTTTCTAGGAGTTTCGAACTTCAGAAATTCCTTTTGAATAAGTTTGACTGAATTTGCCAAATCCTGTTTCACATCATTGAAATTCATTTCTTTTGCTGTAATCCATCTTTCCGACTTATTTATCCTGAACAGTTAATATATGCTTGCTATGTAAGGAAGTAATTAGCAATTTAATTAAACATACCTTTCAGCGCTTCTTTCTCTATCAAGAGTGAATATTATTTCTTGCCATGCTCGTCTCTCCTGCGGTCAGTTAGTATATGCATAGGAAAAATATTTAAAAAGAGATAATTACCTTCATAGATTGATCAAGGTCTCTAATAGTAAGCTCCATCATACGAATGTAGTCATTGAAGATAAAGGCATACGCTTCTTCAATTTTGGACCAATCAAAATTATCGATTTGTTGGAAAGTGTTAAGATTTTTTAGCTTGTCAATTTGGGCTTTTGCTGATATTTTCACCTCTTCAAGTTCTTGATATCCTTCAATGGACTCCTTATCTACAACGATATTTCTACTTTGAAGAAATTTGCTTATTCCTGAAAGTGTTTCCATTTCACTAGTCTTGGTACTTGGCTCCATTAAATTTGCCGCCGGACATTCCCCATAATTTTTTTCATCGTTTGCCTTTTTTATTCTCTTCAGGGGAGTTTCATCTGCAGTTTTGGATAAATTCCTCTTCAGAGACGACGAATAGTACGAATTTTCCTGCTCCAAACTCGTAGGTGTTACTACCTGGTCAGATCGCCCAATCTCAGAAGTGGGAAAAATTGTAGCGTTAACATCGCAAGATGCTTCAGTGGGTTTAGCTTTCGAAACGGAATCCATGGGTAGATTACTACTCATCTTTACAGTGTTCTAATAACTGTTGTACGTTATGGTTACAAAATTTTTGCAGCTTTCAAGAAAGAATCGTAATACTCATATCGCGTAAATCGTTGATTCATACTAAACAAATAAATAAATAAATAAGTAAATGAATAAATAAATAAATAGGAATATATAATAATATATAAATAGTAGTGTATTATAATAACCAATGTCAATATTCTTCATTTCGCAAACATGTCTTACAACGTAGTCAAATTTTTGTGGGAAGTATTGTATCTTATATGTTGTGCATTGGAAACCTTCTTCAATTCTTGTAACCTTTCTCTCAAGTATGGAACATCTCTCAAGTTCTTTTCTAATACCAATCTCTCTTCCTCAAACTTCAATCTCTTAGTTGCGTCCAATTCACCGAAGAAATAACCACCTTTTCCATCGAATTTAAGCAAATAATTGTGGAAGTGCCATAACGCAGGTCTGTGTGCGACCGATAACAACGAAATTCCTAATTCTTGAGCATGCTTATACATAAATTGTTCCATTGTTGGGGAAACAGCCGAAGTACATTCATCCAAAACAGCAAATTTAGGCTTGTGGTAGTACAACCTAGCCATAGCCAATCTTTGTTGAGCTCCGACTGATAATTCTTCAGCCCAGTTACGCGTCATATTCCAAGGGTCTTCACCACTAAGCAAGTCATCTAACTGTAAAATTTTCATAATTTCGTCCAAATTCTTATCCGAGTTGGCGTCTTTATTTTTGTTGAATTCCTCAAGTGAATCCGGATAAATAATTTGTTCCCTCAAATTACCCTTACATAAATAAGCTCTCTGAGGTAAATAAAACATATTCTTAGTGGTTGGAATGGTTAAGTTACCCTCGTTGCATGGCCATAAGCCACCCAACATTCTGAACAATGAAGATTTACCAGAACCATTTGGCCCAGCAATCAACAAGTGTTGACCATGTTTGACACTAAAATTCAAACATTCAATCAAGGTGACATCAGCAGGAGTGACCAACCTAACGTCCTTAAAAGTGATTTCATCACCGTAGTTCACATTGTTGGAGGTTGAAAGTTGATCATTAGTAGCAAGTGCGTCATTTAATCTTCTCTTTTGAATTTTAACCAACGCTTCTTGGAAGTCGGCTACTCTAGTAGCATGGCCAAGAACTTGTAAAAGATATCTTCTTGAATAAATCAATCTGTCTAACGAGTCAGAAGCACTCAAAAGCAATCTTCTATTCGTAATGAAGTCAGCTGAGGCAGATGGATCTGGGTCTTTACCCAAATATCTGTTAATAAACACTGGGGCTGAACATAACACTAAACCAGCAGCCCCCCAAAAGTACTTCACAATAAAAGTTTGTGCTATTTCATGAATGGCCTTTTTCCAATATTCCATCTTCAAGAATCTCTCAAGTTGATAGTAACAATAATCAATATAATCCAATTCACGATTATAACCCCTTAAGAACGCAATTTCTTCGTTATTGGTGACAATCTTCGAGTGTGCCGATCTTAATTGACCTTCTAAGTTTGCTCTTTCAGCAGCAATCTTAGCGAAGGGAGGCGAAAAGAAACGTAAGATAATAGTCGAGAAATGGGCTATAATCCCCAATGCAAGACTACCTTCACCGCTCCCAACACCACTTTTTGATAACTCCCTTGCACATAACAACATATCCAATGTAGGCTTCAACAATTGGCCCGGCAAGCTCGACAACGCCTGGGCCAATCTTGCCACATCGGTGGAAATTCTTTGATCGGGATCTTTAATCTTGCTATCAGATAACTGGATCAATGAATAGTAGTTAGGATCAAGATTGTCAGGCAAATAGTCCTCCATGATGCTGTTATTCATGTTACTTCTCAAAGACCTCCGCAACATGCTCCTGGTCCATGTCAATAACGAATTGACCAAGGATGCCGGGAACCCAATCAACATCCACACCGCCAACAACTTCCCGAACACCTTGAGCCTTTTACTGACCAAAGCCCCCACCAATTTACCGTCCAAACTGGCAACTTTGATCGTCAAATACGCCCTTACCACCAATAACACCAAATGTGCCCCCAAGTACATCACTGCCAGATTTGTCCACCCTGGTATCGCTGCCCGGAACAACATAAGTCCCGCTTGCTTGCTGATTTTGGTCTTCTTCTTTCCCACTTCCTTCGAAACATCTTCTCCCTTGGTCTGTCTTGACCTGGTATTGGTTGCACCCGAAAAAGCAGCCGTAATCAAAAGAATATATGACGAGTTCAAAAAGAGCGACCTATTATTCTTGTATACATTGAACACCGCCAATGCAAAAGAGCTATCGGTAGCCTTTTTAAACGACATTTCTAACCCAGTAAAATTTATCTAACACACTATATTGTTTAGTTCTTCAATACTACTAAAATGTCTTGATTTATACCGTTAACCAGCTATTCTCTGCTTAAAAGCTACCATATATTACCGGGAGTGGTTCAATTTCACTGCGATTTTTAACTGTGGGGGGAATTTAAGGACCGCTTACATAATCTCTACGATGATGCTGACAAAATCGGTCTATCTATTCACTATATAAGGAAAAGACCGTGTAGAGTGGAATCATACTAAGTACTCCCTTTTGCCCTCTTGCCCTCCCGTTACCATCTATTGGGTTTGTAGTATGTCAGAAACCTTCTTCTTGCCCGCGTCGATTTTGGACTGCAATTCGTCCATGCGGTTATAATAGAAATAATTGGCCAAATCGGTGGTGTTATTGCAATCTGGGGTTTGACTGAGAAGCTTTTCGTACAATTGACAGATATCATCCACGGATGGAGCCTTCTCAAGCTTGAGCAGGCTTTGTTGTATGGATAATTGGGTACTGGCATGATCGAACCACTCGCGCGACACAGATCCTAGTTTCTGTTCGCTGGGCGTTACCGATGATGGTTCGATGAGACCGTTCATGTGGAGGAGCTGTGTTAACAACAACAAATCGCGTTTGGAGTAGGCGTTTGGGTCTGTGGGGTCTGTGGATACATTGGCTGAACTCATGGTTGTTATATTTGAGTGACAGCTGGTTTTGAGTTGAAGAATCAGTTTGGCGGTGCAACATTTTGACCTGATTCTATATGCGTAGAAGGGCCACAAACAAGATCGTGTCTTTACCATTTTGTCAACATTGATTTTTGAAATTAGACAGTACTGGCAGCAGGTAGTATGCAAAGTATTCTTTCTACACGAGAAAAGGTTCCGGATAGAGGTATATAGAGCATATGCGGACATAGAGATGACGACGCAGAAGCTATCACCGGATTTTGAAGAGCGGTTTGCCCGGATAAGCATCGATTTAACGGCTTGTGGAGCCAACGAGAGCCACGCCAGATTAGACCCCGAGATCACCAACCCTGAGACGGCAAGATCGTTTGGGGTGGTAAGATCTAGCAGAAAGAAGACATATCCGTCCCATCTATACCCAAATGGGATACCCAGTGCTAACTATACGACGCCATCTAAACAGCCCGTATTGTCTACGGCCAAGAGAGCCAAATCGAGAAACCTTTCGAATCAACTCAAAAATGCATCCAACTCTACGACCGATGATCATTTAGTGGTCACCACATCAAGAATTGAATCCCAGGATACGCATAAACATGGAAATAGGTCCATGTCTACCGTGAAACAGCCATCGAAGAGGATATTGAGTTGTCCGATGTCTGAAAGACCGAACCGGACGAAAGACCACCTGTTTTCTTTCATGAAGGAAACATCTTCATCGATGAACAAGCATGTGAATGTTTTCAACAGCGGTGTTGGAACTTCACCTACCCCAAATCGGGTATCCCATGAACCCCAGCCGCTCCCAAAGAGAGTCAGCTCATCTAACACGACAAAGAGAAGGCATCAACTAGAACATCGTACTCGTAATATAAGCGGGGGGAGCTACAATCATGGAGCACGAGAAAGAAGGATCATGTCAACGCAAGCACCTGTTACCAGACCCACCGATATTACCAATATAAGCTATAGCGTACCCACGCTGAAGTTTCATGAGATTAAGTCGAAAGATGAGAATTTAAAGATTTCTAACTACAATGGGTTGAGCTACAATATTCCTTATGACTCTATGAACTCGCCTTCGAAACATAGACATGTTTCTCAACCATTTACTCAGAAATCAAAAGAAGATGTATACAATAGGTTATATAACAATTCAAACAGTACTAGAACAAAGACAGGAGCCACTTCCCCCAAAATCCTAAATTCAAGACTGGAGTGCCACCAAACTAGGAACCAATGCCCAGAGAATGAATCGAATAATACAGAGACTCCAAAAATTCAGAATACACAGGAACTCTTCCTGATAATTTACCGGGAAGACCCTGATTTGTTTTCCCTTGGGTATACAAGACATAAAGATTTTAACAAAAGACAACATATGGATACCCAGAAGTTGACTTCCGGAATGAGTGGATGCTCAGGACCATTAAGCATATACGAAAGAGGTGAAATATTGAGAAAGAAGGATATATATTTTATGCCGAGTGAAAATGACAATAACTTGGAAAATGATCCCAGATCAATTAACGTTAGAAATTACAGCCAGAACTTTGGGTTTGATGATGATACCGGAAATTATATAATTGTTCCTCATGACCACATCAACTATCGTTACGAAATTGAAACAATATTAGGAAACGGTTCATTTGGAAATGTAGTGAGATGCAAAGATCACAAATATTTTGATGCTGACAATAATAACAAAACAGTTGCTATAAAAATAATCAAGAACGATATAAATTGGTCGTTACAAGCTGTATACGAAACCAAAATGTTAAAGCATTTAAACGAGAAAATGAAAGCCACTGAAAAAGCAATATTCGAAAAGGATTTCCCTATACTAACATACATTGATCATTTCCATTTTAGAGGTCATATGTGTATCATCTCTGAAACGTTATCATTAAATTTATACTCTCTACTAGAAATCATAAGATTTCGTGGCCTATCGTTAAATCTTCTAAGACTGTTTTCTAGGAGCATATTGACGGGATTAGACTTCATACATAAACAAAATATTATTCATTGTGATATAAAACCAGAAAATATCATGATTAAGTTGCCATCGAATTTCGATCCAAATAATGATGCAATAAATGAAAAAGATCTCGTGGTGAAGATTATTGATTTTGGCTCCTCCTGTTTTGATACGGAAATTTCCTATTCTTATATCCAATCGAGATTCTACAGAGCACCAGAAGTTGTACTAGGCGCCAGTTACAATAATATGATTGATATTTGGTCTTTTGGTTGTGTAATAGCGGAATTATTTTCAGGAGCACCACTACTTCCAGGTAAAAATGAGTTGGAGCAGATTGGCTTAGTATTAGAGTTATTTGGTGCCCCCAATAGCAGCCTTATTTTAGACCAAAGAAATAAGTTAATGAAATCAGCAAAGAGACAGAAAGCGGCTACTAATATCAATAACATTGTCCCGGATAAAGGTGTTGACCAATCAGTCATGAATAAAGTCCTCGTGGATGAAAAGACAATCCGAAAAACGCTTCTCTTTAGTCTTTTTGACATACTGGGGAAAATCAACTTACAATTCCTTAACATGAGAAGCCAAGCCGTCGCAAATACAACATCTTCAACAATAACAGGAGCTTCTGCTGTAAAGAAAAAATTCAAACCAAATTCTAAAAGTTTGGAGATTTTGTTACGTCTAAATACATCCAGAGAAAATAAAAAGGACATTCAGTTATTCTCTAAATTTTTGCATTCAATTTTTAAATGGAACTCTTCGGAACGACCTCCTGCATCAGAATTATTAAACGATTCATTTTTGAGGGAATTTTAAGGTAGATAAAGATATAGCCTAAATTAGACAACTATTCATCCATTATAATGTAGGATACATTGAAGTGACAAAAACGGCGGATCTGGGTCAAAAAAAAACAAAAGAACAAAATGCGAATTCTGTGGATCGAACACAGGACCTTCAGATTAACTGGACTGAAGTTGACTTCAGTCTGACGCTCTCCCAACTGAGCTAAATCCGCAGATTTCTTTACTTTTCCGACTCAAAATTTTACTATATATTTGCTATTGATATATTCGATACTTTTGGGACTACGAAAGGTACTCAGAATGACTACGACATTTGGAATAGACATGCAAGTCAATATATATAGAATTTCATGTGTGGTTCCATAAAATCAAGTCATTTATGTGAAACTGAAGAATTCTTGCTATAACGAGAATCATGTGAACCTATAATCTTTTGTCGCACAGTCCCCACAGTCATAAGACATAATTTTGATCTTTTTTATACTATATAATCGTTACTTAGCCATACTTGATAATGTCAGACAAAACTGGTAAGGATAATTCCAAGTATCGTGAAAGGGCCTCCATGGTTCTTTCGAAAATGTATGATAAAACAAGTGATATTGCTGGAAATAATTCAGGTAAGAATAAAGGAATTGCGGCAGGGACAGCAGCTTCTCTTATCAGTTTGGGAATTGATCGAATTAATCAAGGAAAGCCGGTGAATGAAACTGATGGTTTACCATATACAGAAGATGAATTGAATCAGTTGAGAGAATTGGAATCGGAAATGGATGACAGCAAGTCTTCTCATTTTGTCGATAGATTCATGGAGAAGTTATTGAAGCATGCCATTCCAACAGATGGACCAGAGAAAGAAATGCTTGAAAAGAGAATGGCTGATCCTGAACGACTCAAGAAACCGAATTTGTCAATTAGGATACTTACATCTAATTTTAAGAGATTAAGTTCGAAGATGAGCTCATTTTTCGTATTACAGTACGGTATGATTCACATTATCACCTGGAGAAAGCCTACTAAAACTTTATCATTTTTGGTATTCTATACATCAATTTGCTTGTGGCCACATCTTATATTGGCGTATCCAATGATTTTTCTTATATTCGGAGTCATGCTACCTGCGTATATCCATAGACACCCCATGAGAACCCCGGAATTGATAAAAGTTAAAAAAAGAGGGCAATCAATATTAGAGTTTTTCAACCTGTCAAATGATACCAGTGTTATTGAAGATTTGATTGGCAAAGATTATGATAATGATTCAGGTTCAGAGTCGGATTCTCTCCAACCTGTTATTTCTAAATCTTCTGATATATCTAGCATGTTCAGTAAGAAACCCGTATCAGCATCAAAATTAAAAGACGGTGATGTGAATGAAAATGTACAGAAGAAGGATAAAACTCGTCATGTGAAGTCACAGATGACATTGTTTATTAATATGAGAGATTTACAGAACTTGACTACAGATGTTCTTAATGGGATTAACAGCGCAGAGAAATTTTGGTATGAAACTGCTGGTTTTAAGGACGAAAGGCTTTCCACATTTATATTTTATGGAGTGATTGCTGCTACTTCCATAGTGTTGGTATTTGGACGCTTCATTCCTTGGCGATTAATTTTTATTCAATCGGGGTGGGCTGGACTTATAGTTTGTCATCCAAATAGTAAGAAATATATTATGAGTATTAAAAAATCAAAGAAGGCAAAGAAGTCAAAGGAAGTAAAAGAATCCAAGGAGAGAGAGGGTAGATTTGAGAGGCACGATATTATTATTGATGATTCTGCAGAAATAAGGATTGTAGAAGTGTTCGAATTACAGAACAAGAACATGCTGAATAATCAATGGTCTTTCCATAGATATACAAGCAATATGTTTGACATTAAAAACCACGCAAGAGCAGCAGGAAAAAGGCCTCTTGGGGTGGATGAGTTATCAAAGGTGTTACCTCCTCCCGATTGGAAATTCGATATGGGTTATGCCAATAAATGGGAGATTGACACTGATCCAAAAAAGTTTTTTAGGGAAAGAAATATCAATAATCCTTACTTACAAGTGCATGAAGATGAGAAAGAAGGCTGGATATACGATAAATTAGATGGGGTAGACAATCTGGATTCTAGTTATGAGTTTAGAAGAAGAAGGTTATCTAGGGAATGCTACAGATATTCTAGACCCCCTGTAATCCCAAAGAGTACATAGGATATATTTATTTATTACAATAGTTTCTTTTTGATACAAACGTCGTAAAAATTCCTTTAATAATCACTCATCTTCTAGTCCCGGCATGCCTTCGAACAACCTACCATAACAAGGACTCTCAAAGTTCTTATAATGGTCGTAAGGTCGAGAGTGATCCAAATAACAACCACATAAATTACAAAAAAATGTACGACACGAGGAGCAGCACATTTTATTACATCCATCCAACCTTTGAATGATGATTTCGCAAGTAGGGCACTTTCTTAAACCTTGGTTTTCATCATTCAACATATCATTAAACATCTTGTCCATTAGATATTCGTTGGCCATTTTACGGATCAAAGCTTTTCCATAAAGATATCCCAATCTAATTCGTTCCTTTGAATTTTCTCCACTTTCTAACCACAAGTCCAATCCCTCTAGAGGAATATCAGAATACATATGACTCTTATCCTTTTTGACGCATTTATAATAAGTACCGTGCCACGATTTATGACAATCATTGCAAAATGCGTATTTGCATCTTCGACATATTACTAAGGGATCGCTTGTATTTTCCCTAAATATTTGTTCTGGACATCCTGTCCTAGGGCATGAAACCAACCTAGCAGGAAACAATTTCGAAATAAGATCATACTGTTGTTTTATGAAAAGATCTTGATATCTTTTAACCATTTCTTCCGAACTAGAGCCCGAATCTTTAAATTTCAAGATTCTGGATAAAAGCTCAAAGGATATAGGTGGAGTCATGATATTAGCCTTAAATTCATTAAAGTTGAATGTATCTATATTTATGCCATCCAATCTCAAGTACTTATCTTTTAGTTGGATAAACTTCTTGGTACACTCAAAATGAGGACAGTGGACCTTGTCAATATCTCCTGTATTAATCAACGATATAAAATAATCATAAAGACAACTGTTACAAAATACATGACCACATGAATCAAACCTAGAGCAATTTGCACCCTTGAAGTCATCCTGACAAATATCGCAAGTAAATGTTTCGTTATCAAACTGTGATTTCACTTCTGACACGTTAAACTCCTGGAAATTACGATACTTCTCAACGTCAGTACCACAATCTATCACTGGACCAATTAGCGTTTCTAGATGGTTATCGATTTTTTCTTGTATAAAATCGATCAGTGCATAAAGAACTTGGTCTTTAAAATCATCCCACAATTTATGCAAACTTGTGTAAAGCGACTCCACATCATTATCGGATAGGACTGTCGTATTAATATAGAATTCTGGTGGCTCTTCAAAAGGATATTTCTCAGTTACTCTGAATGTAAGCTGTACAGGAGGAAGGTTTTTAATTTTATCTTTCCTTACATGCATATCCGTACTTTCAGTAGCCAGATCTATTTGCAATTGTTTATCTGAAACCCGTAAGTTTCCATCATGTAATATGATTTCGATATCTTTTTCAAGCCGTATTGGAATAATGGCAGATCCTGTCAAGTTTTTATAATCAATGTCTGCTGTATTAGAATATATTGCTTCTAAAGACTGTAGCTCTTGTATTCTAATATCTTCTGAAAATTCCTCAGATCCATTATCATCCAGTAACTGTTCCGTATCCATGATTATCCATTATTTTTTAAAATTATTGAGGTGTATCTGATCTAATGCTAAGATAAATGATGAGTTTTAATCGCATGAAATTTCTCGCAGAAAATTGAACACCATTTGAAAAGTTTACCGTTAAAGATCAGTTTATAATCTAAGATAACGATACATTAATATCTTCTAGATTCGTAAATAGTATTATCAATGGAATCTTTTACTACTAAAGTACGAACTTTTGATGCTTTTCCAAAGGTTGATGCAGAACATACTGTTAGATCATCGAGAGGTGGATTTTCGACATTAGTCACTATTGTCTGTGGGTTATTGATACTTTGGGTAGAAATAGGAGGGTTTCTTGGTGGATATGTAGATCATCAATTTACAATTGACGACAAAATAAAGTCAGATTTATCACTTAATATCGATATGTTAGTTGCCATGCCATGTGAATTTCTTCACACCAACGTCATGGACATCACCGACGACAGATTCTTGGCCGGTGAATTATTGAATTTCGAAGGGACCAACTTCTTCTTGCCCCAACACTTTGAAATAAATAGCAAGAATGCCGATCATGATACACCTGACTTGGACCACGTCATGCAAGAAACCTTGAGGGCTGAATTCAGAGTAGCAGGTGCCCGTGTCAACGAAGGAGCACCAGCTTGTCATATTTTTGGCTCCATACCAGTCAACCAAGTTAAGGGAGATTTTCATATCACTGGAAAAGGTTTTGGATATAACGATGGAAGACTGAACGTTCCATTCGAAGCGTTGAACTTCACGCATGTCATTTCGGAATTTTCGTATGGTGATTTTTATCCATTCATAAATAACCCGTTAGACTTTACTGGTAAAGTTACCGAACAAAAGCTACAATCTTACAAGTACTACTCTAAAGTTGTTCCTACTATTTATGAGAAATTAGGCATGATAATTGATACAAACCAATATTCTTTGACTGAACAACACAATGTATATAAAGTTAACCGGTTTAGTAAGGTCGAAGGTATCCCAGGCATTTTCTTCAAGTATGAATTTGAGCCTATAAAATTGGTTATATCCGAAAAGAGACTTCCGTTTATTCAGTTTGTGTCTAGATTGGCTACCATTATCGGAGGTTTGCTTATTGTAGCTGGATACCTCTATCGTTTATACGAAAAATTTCTCACGGTATTATTTGGTAAGAGATATACAGAAAGAGACACAGAAAAATTGCGTGGTGGTTTGCTTGACAGGGATTCTCCAAAAATCAAAAAAGACTATTGATGCCTAGCATATATATAGATTTTGTTAGAATGTCAAATGTAATATGTATGTCCTAATTAGGAATGTGTATGCGATCGTATTTTTCGTTATCATTTTTTGAAAAATTGGATCTACTCCACTCGTATTGGGTATAAACTATTCACCTTTTGAAAAATTCGTATCGTACGATGATTTGATCATAAAACGTGTAATATGACAGTAAAAAATAAAAAGAGATCTCTGTCTTCGGACTACGGAGAGAAACCTAAGATAAAGAGATCTAGAAATGGGTGTCACAATTGCAAAAGACTTAAGATAAAGTGTGACGAGTGTAAACCTAAATGTTCATACTGTATTAAAACCGACACCAAATGTGATTATTCTATGAAATTGACATGGGGTGGCAGACCATATAAGAATGAAACTAAGCGAAACAAGCTGGGATATGCAAATAGGACGCATACTTTTGAAGGGATCAAGCCGGAATTGAACTCTAAACAAGGTACGGAGAACGATAAGATTCAATTTATTGTTGAACGAACGAATATGAATGAAATCAAGACAGAATCGAGTGATAAGTGGAAGATTTCGTCAACGTCGACGAACTCGACAGACTCGAAGAACCAGGTTAACGATGATCTGGAGAAGAAGCTTAGCCCTGAGGACATGGACGGGAAAGGTGCAAAATCAAATAACTCTTTCGATGAAACAGAATTATCAAAACCATCCAACTTAATGAACACTCTCAACTCACCACCAGCATTTACAACACCGAGCGGTGATTCAATCCTAAGCGATTTCAATACTTTTCCACATCATCAGAATTTCAACATTCTTAGTACCAGGACACCTAACCAGGACTTGAATGATTTGCAGAATACCAATGAAAATGATCCTGTTTCTATAAGTGTTGTTGACAAAGCATCTAAGATTGAAACTCCGAGGGAAGACAATTTAAATTCAATTATTGATAGTATTCCTGAGATTTCAACAGGTATTGAAAGCTTATCAAATGAGTTGGAGAGAATTTCCAATGGTGGCTATCTGCTTAATTTAAAAACCTCTGAGATTTTGAATAACTATATGCTCTCAAATTTGGATGAAAGTACAGAACATCCCACAGACAAAGGCTCAAACACGAACAGATTTCATAATAAGGACTTCGTCAGCACTCAAACTCCGTGGAGTCCTTCTAGTGATTTGAATCTTGACATATCAGACTTTAAGGCAAGCAGACCACTGTCAAGATTAGAAATAAGAGAGGAAGCATTTAATAATTACTCAGATGATTTGGCAAAAATTGAAGCTTATCTTCCAGAGAGACAAAAGTCTAATCTATTGGATGATTTTTTATCTTCAACAAATTCAATTAGTCTGTTTGCGTACAACATTGGAAGTAGTAATAAAGTCAGGGAAATTGAAGAAGATGAGAATGAAGAAGAGAGCAATCAGCGGCTGCTTCACGATATTGATATTGACCTGGATTTTATGAGTTCCATTGGAACATCGACAAAAGAGCCCAACAAACATATCTTAACCGATGCTGAGTTATTTGAATCTATTCCACCCCTGCTTGTTCCTTTACCAGAAATTTTAATAGAGGTGCCGTTTTATCGTAATCTTATGCATTTTTGGGTAAATGTTGCTTCCCAAAACTTAGTCCCAGCACCATCATACATTTATTCTGACAATCCGTTCAAGGTACTCTTACCACAGATGGCTATGGAATACCCATCTATTCTCACCACCCTATTGGCGTTTGCTGCTTCTATCAGATCGCTGCTTCTAGGACCGGAAAATATACCTACAAAAATTGTTGATCAATTATTAGCAAGATCATGTAATGAGTTGTTGAAGCTATTGAAGGATAAACATGAATCGACGTCAGATGGAACTTTAGCCACTGTTTTATTACTTTCGTGTTATGAATCTTTCCAATCGAATGATTTTGATAGACATAGAACACATGCATTAGGTGCAAGGCAAATAGTTATGGCAAGACGTTGTTTCTTGCCATGTGAAAGTCCGGAATCGGATAAAAGTACGCCTTCATCTACATCGAGTAATCTGAACTCAAGGGGTAAGGAGAGTGATATAGCGTTCTTTTTGATGAGATGGTTTATCTATGTGGATGTAATGGGTGCATTATCTGCGACCAAGAATTCTCATAAGTATTTGACATCTGAAAATGGGCATTACCAGCCGATTGAATCTGTAGCTAACTTGACAGATTTCGATAACAACGCATTAGATATTGACAGGAAAAGTGATATTGACCATTTGCTAGGTTTTGACATACGCGTGTTACCCCAACTAACTGATATCGCTTTGCTTATCAGAAAATCGGATTCGTACTTAGAACAAGCTGGCGATGACTGTAGCACGTTACCAATAACTATCATTACTGCAGCTTTAGAAGTCAAAGAAAGTATCACTAGTGCTTATGAAGTTGGCGAGGCCAGACGTCAGGCAAAACTTGACAGCATCATAGATTACAAGATCCAACGCAAAAGAGAAACTCATAGAACCGACTCGCCTCCGAATTTAAACCATATAATGCAACAATATGACATTCTAAGAGCTACAAATAAAATCTTTTGTGATATGGGCCTTCTTAATTTATACCGCCGTGTGTTGTGTGTGCCCCGTGAATCTCCCATAATACAGGACTTAGCTGATGGTATTGGACAGATATTAGAATTGACAATTGAATCAAAGTCGTCTGCAGAAATCTGTTCCATATTCGCCTTATTCTGTGCTGGCTGTGAAACTTTAGATCCAAATATGAGATCGCTCTTTTACAATAGATTTACAAAACTCACAGAAATGGGGAATGTCAATGCAATGAAAAGTCTTCAGATAATGTCCAGATGCTGGAACACAGGTGAAGATTGGATAGTTGCTTCTAGAAAATTAGATATAGATGTAGCACTCTTATAGAGAACCTCTGTATAATAAAATCCGTGCAGGATAGATCAATTTCCATGGTTACTACACGCGTAGGTATTTTTTTCTTTGAATCAATATATTTATATATACCCTAGTGTATTCTTTAATCGAGTGGTTCTAGAAAGAATTAGACTAGAAGACAAGGTCTGTCAGGTAGATTAGAATAGAGAAAAATCTAATTTACAGAATCATAATTTCATAAATTGTGATCGAAGTTCTAATGTCAGAATCAGAGTTGAATCACTCATCGGACCGTAAACCAGAAGGATTCGATCAGTTGGTGAATGATATAATACTTACACATAAAGAACCAGGGAATAATTCAATACAAGAAGTTGTATTGCGAAGATGTGTTAAGTATTTAAATGACAATAATTCGGGTCGCCATTGGTTTTGCGATCCTTACATATATCCTGTAGCTGTCCATACTATGATTCTATTTTCTTTCCTGGATAATGATGTTATACAGTGGCTTAAGCCTAAGATGGCTGATAGTCTTGATAAATGTGAAAAATGTATATGGTATTTTAATAGAGGGAAATCAACTCTTCGTGACAATTTTGCAACGAATAGAAATATTCCTATAAGACAAGTTAATCAGTTTTTAAACATAATATTGGAGTGGGAAATATCGAGACTTGTGAATGTGATGATGCCTTTCAAGGCGGAAATTGAACTTGGAAATGAACCTCAAGTTACATCCAAAATATCGAATGCTATCATTGAATGCTTGATGGGTCCAAACATTCTAAGGAACCACGAAGAAATGAGAAATTGTTTCTACAAAATCCTTAAATACTTACGTGATACTAATAACTTTCCATCGCCCACTTATTTATTACCGGGTACAATTTATTTAATGTTTGAAGGAATAGACGACTCGAAAAAATGGGCAATCGAATGGACAGATGCATTAATAGAACGATCCACTAAATATTCTTCGGATGAACTCGATAATATAATCGTTGATGAATTCAGTATTCACTTATATCAGATTCAAGATGCTAAATACTTCACAGATGATATATGCATTCAGTTTTGGCAAAACTTTCTAAGGATATATAGTCTCTTAGAAAATGATGCATTTTTAAATAAATTAAACAAACCCAATGATATTGAAGCCATGAGCAAATACACAAACATAAGACTATATTCATTGACTCGGGTATTTTTTAATAATATCATGTCTTTTTTAGATAAGCCACTCCCAATTCTATTGAAAGTTTTAGGTGAATTCCTTTCTAAACTCAAAGTTGAATTTTGGTCCCACTCATCCCCTTATTCCTTTGTCAATATATTGGATACAGTCCTAGGGAATCCATATTTTAGTTTTTACTTGTTTACCTTGAACAAAAATAACCAAAAATCGATATCCGATGTTACCTTTCCCGAAGCAATGGCATGGATGAAAAATTTATCAGATTCTTTAACTGGATCCCAAAAGCAAACTGCATGTGTTAGACTGGGAATGTTTTTGCTCACATTGCTGCCTAATACTGTAAAGCCACCTATTGATTTAGCAATTGCCGAAAAAAGAACGGTTGATCTATCTCAAACAGGTTATTATTTGTTATCGCAATGCTTCATATTAAGTGATGATGAAATTAAACTAGGCGACAAAGGTTTCTCAGTAGAATTGCTTAAAAGAAGAGATGCCAGGGCTACAGTCGAGAACCAAGCAAGGGCTTTAGTTGACACGGCATTTGAAACATCTACTGAGAAATCTACGTTAAAAGCTTCTGCAACTGAATTAATTCTCAAAGTCACTTCGTACGATATTTTGTCTTTGGCACAAAATTCTAACCTTCTTTTGGATGACAAGATTCCAACTTCATTTGATATGTTTCCAATTTTATGGCAATGTTTGTCTCAAAAGCAGATTCATACCAATGTTGATTTAGGCATGGGTCTTTTTAAATCTTTAAGATTTATTTGCAATGTTATCAAAATTAATTCGAAGAAAAATGAAGATCCCGCTAATAAAGGTTTTAATGAAGCTCGTAATCAGCATAATTCGAACGTTTCACTGATATTGGGATACTGGGAAATTATACTCGGAAAGTTAGGTTTAGCAGATCCATCTACTTTGAAAGAAATATTTGGTAAAGAAGAAGCGATTCTGATTGGGTTTTGGTCTTCTCTTTTTTCGCCTTATGTAAATCAGGCTGCCCTTGATGTCGTGTACCAAGTCTTTGATGTTGGCGTAGGTGGACGTTTTGAGACAATGCAAGCTTTGATTGATTCCCATTTTGATTATACGTTGATCGCCATTAACGCAAATATAAAAAGCTTAACGAAGATGGCGGCATTTGAGCCATGCCCAAAAATAATCAGAATTCTAATGGATGTCGTTAAGGCTCTTTCAAATCCTTTAAATGGTTACCTCATTACATCTTTCAATGCTGAAAACAATAAACTATATTTGGAAAATCTATGGAATACATGTTGGCTGTTTCTAGTGATGGTTTACCGTAAAACTTTAGTATGGGCATCTCAATATCATTTAGAAGAATTGATTGAATTCACAAGAGATACGCTTGATTTGAGCGATTTGTTATTGGATTCGTTCAGAATTATACATTCCACAATTCTGGATGAAACAACTGATAGGTCGCATTCCTTATTTAGGGCGTTTATGAATGCGTTCACTTATGCTATTGTCTGGCTAAGACTAGGGGATACATCCTTATTAAACTCTTGTGTTAACTTAGTGTTTAAAGGACTTGACTTAGCAAAGGAACTTGAATATTCTATCGATACAGAATTTATTTCTACCTTTGCGAAGTATGGAGCAAAGGCCAAAAAATTTAATAATAAGTTAACTGATCAGCAACGTTTACAAATACTATCTAAAGCAAGAGAATTTGATGACGACTTGGTTGATTTTATAGTAAATGAAACTGAGCAACAGAAGAATAAATCTAGAAATATTCTGCAAGAGCCTCGTACTACTTCTGAAACAGATTCCACTCCAGAACCAGCTACTTACAAATATCAAACGCACATTAAACAGCCTAAGCAACAGACGTTAGGTAGATTTGGTGTTGTGACATCGGCACCCCCCGTTGCACCACCACCTCCACAAAAGGGATTCAAGTCTGTGGGCCTTGAAGCTATTAGACAAGAATTGAAAAGTTCAAGATCTTCTCTTAGCAAACCTTTATCATCTTTATCACCAACTCTAGGCGTTGCTCCAGCACCACCTAGACCTGCGGGGTTCAATAACAAGAGAGCAACCCCTATTGGTCGTTCGTTACAATCATTAAGAAGAAAAAGAGCTGACTCGGAATCATCTGAAGAAGAAGAAGCTGATGAGGACGTTGACCTTTCTGATTTATTTGTTGATAAGAAAAAATCCAGACCAAAAGTTGTTGAAGTTGATATCAACGGGAAGCCTGTAACTAAATCTAGTAGACTCAAAAAGGTAGACCAAGCACGGAAAGATGAAGAGAACATGAGAATGAGATTAAACGTTAATTTGAAGCCACTTTACTCAACTATTCTCAAGTGGAATTATAATTCGACTAGTATTTTTCCAACTGCTGAACGTGAAATTTATAGGGAAACTAAGGATGTATATGCAGATGCAAAAGATTATACTAAGACAATAGAACCGTTATTAATGCTTGAATGTTGGCAAGGGATTCAGTCTGCCAAGCAAACAGGTCAAGAATTGCCATTTGAACTTATGATTGGCAGTAGAACTAGCTGCGATGGATTTTTTGACGTCTATGCATCTGTGAAAAAGAGCGAACTTAATGATAGGAAGATAGGTGATTCTGACTTATTAGTATTGGGGGATTCTAGCGACCAACAATTTTCTAATTTGAATAAAGTAGCGACATATTTGAAATCTCCTCAAACTACAACCTGTTTGGCTAAGGTGAGAGAAATTAAGTCTGCAAATGCAGACTTTTGCGATATAACTTTAAGGGTATATCCCCAAGGATCTATGATGGGTATTCTAACACCTAAGAAACTTATGACGGCCATGCGTGTTATGCAAATGGTTACGATTGAAAGAGAATATTCTTCGTTGAAAGGGTTGCCATATTATGACTTATGTGATTCAATACTTCTGTCAAGGCCTAACATTCCAATTGATATTAGTGATTCTGATGCAGATAGAATGCTATCATTATATGACGTAAACAGATCACAAGCCAAGGCTATTATGGGATCCTACAATAGCGACGGATTTTCGTTAATCCAAGGTCCCCCAGGTACTGGTAAAACTAAAACTATTCTTGGAATTGTAGGGTATTCTATATCGCATCAACAAAAAGAAGGTACTATTAAAATTCCCAAAGGAACAGCTGATAATAACCCTCTTCCAGGTGGTAAAGGTGAATCAAATGGGCCTAAGATTTTAATTTGTGCTCCAAGTAATGCAGCCGTAGACGAATTAGTGTTGCGTTTGCGTAAAGGTGTTAAAACTTCTAAAGGAGAATCAATAACACCTCGTGTTGTAAGATTAGGCCGTAGTGATGCTATAAATGCAGCGGTGAAGGATTTGACGTTGGAAGAATTAGTCGATAAGCAATTACAAGCTCAATCTGTCAATACGACTAGTGATCCTAAAATTAGAATGGAACACACTAAGTGCATAGCCGAACGAGACAGATTGAGAGAGGAATTAAGGAAGCCTAACTTGAAAGAGGAAGAAATAAAGGTATTAGAAACCCAATTACGAGATACTAATAAAGCTAGAAATGAATTGGCGAAGAAGTTAGATGAACAACGAGAACGTATTTCGATTGCATATCGTACCAAAGAAATTGAAAGACGTCAATTACAAGCGAAAATTTTAAACAGCTCACAAATTATATGTTCTACATTATCAGGTTCCGCTCATGATTTCTTAGCGAATATGTCGATGAAATTTGATCAAGTAATAATCGATGAAGCGTGTCAGTGTGTGGAATTATCTGCAATTATTCCATTAAGATATGGTTGTAGGAAATGTATTATGGTCGGTGATCCTAATCAATTGCCACCTACGGTTTTGTCGCAGGCTGCTGCTTCTTTTAATTATGAACAGAGTTTGTTTGTTAGAATGCAGAAAATGTATCCTGAATCAGTTTATCTTTTAGACGTTCAATATCGTATGCATCCTGCAATTTCAAAGTTCCCCAGCTCTGAATTTTATTTTTCACGATTACATGATGGAGAAGGAATGGCTACCAAAAACTCTAGGCCATGGCATAAAGATTATCCTCTTTCGCCATATATGTTTTTTGATATTGTTGGTAAACATCAACAGAATGAGCTATCTCGTTCTTTGTTCAATTATGCAGAGGCCCAAGTTGCGCTAGAGTTGGTTGATAAATTAATCCAAATTTTACCTCAGACTGAATTCAGTGGTCGAATAGGTATTATATCCCCATATAAGGAACAAATTAGAACTCTCAAAGATGTATTCAAAAGAAAATATGGTCATTCGATACTATCAGAAATTGATTTTAACACTGTGGATGGATTCCAAGGTCAAGAAAAAGAGATTATAATCATGTCTTGTGTTCGTGCAAGCGAGTCAGGTAATGTTGGTTTCTTGAGTGACATTCGTCGTATGAATGTTGCTTTGACTCGTGCTCGTACTTCTCTATGGATCCTTGGTAATAAAAAGTCTTTACTGAGAAATACTGTTTGGAAACGTCTATTGGATGATGCCACTGAACGGGATGCGGTTAGTGAAGCTCATCCTGGATTTTTGAAGAAAATATTTAAGCTGCACCTTCAAGCAACACCAAATACTAAAAAGATAGAAAATAAGAGAGAGCATGAAAAAGATGAGGGAAATACATCTAAGCGCTCCAAAACTGAACCATCTGAAGATGAAGCTTCTAAGACCTCGGATGAAAGCAATCACAATGACTATTCAAAAATGAATTCATTTCAAGGTTTTAGAGAACAACTGTCGAATGGCTCTACTGAAAGACATAATACTATCCCCATCGAGACTAAGATGTACGATAAAGGTAGAAAGGATGTCTCAAAGCATAATGGATCGTTAAATTACTCTAGGCAACATATCCCATCGTCTTCTGGCACTATTCCCAAACCAAAATTTACTAAGAAGACGTCCAGTATATTTATCAACAAAAAGAGACCAAATGGCCATCGTTAATTTAATGCATAAATAAATTGCCTATATATATATAATACACTTTTTTTACATTATTTCGATTAAAATACGCATCAATCATTCTTTTTAACCAGCTTAGAATTTATATTAAATAACCCTTGGTTATTATCAATACTCCTAACATTAAATTTTCCAGCTGATTCTTTAATCACGTCCGACGATAAACTAGATGATCCTGAAGATAGGAAATTTACGCTCGATGTACCCGTTAAAGGAACAGTTTTTGTAGGTTTGTACAATGTGGCAGATTTTAATGATGACAGTCGTATATTATCCTGCCTAGGCTGAAGTTGATTGTTAGTAGCATTCTTAGGATCGGGCTTATCCGTAAACAATAGAATCTTAAATTCGTTAACTTTTTCTAAATAGCTCTTATCACCTGAAGCCACAGCCAACGCTGAACAAATTGCTTTGATTTCATGGATGGTACTTTTAAATAATGCATTATGAACAGCTGAGGAATTTGATTTGAGAGTAGCGGATCCAGTTATCAGCGATAAAACTAAAGATTTGATCTTTTTTAGACTAGTATTCATGATAAATATTATGTTCTCATCCAATACATCCTTTGAAAGAGTGCTTTCAGATAATTGAGCAAGCAACTTACTTTCTTGAATTTTTATAACATCCACAACCATGTCCCATATACCTCCATATTCATGATATAACATCGCTTGGCTAGAAGTGTAGCCTAGTATTTCTCGTGAGCTTTCCTCTTTAATATTCAAGAGTTTTAATATGGATGCCAAGTCAATTTTCTGGTTTATGGTGTTAGAAACGTCATCAATTTGTCTCGTAGAAACGTATGTTTCATTTGCAACCAGCGGATTCGAAACTAATGACTTCATAAAATTATTCAAATTGTTACGAACAGTATGAGAAACTTTTGATCCTTTCTCGAATCCCTCTTCAAATGGTGTAAGCCCATGGCCCTGATTAGCTAGAGAAATATCATTTGTATTATTCGACATTTCAGGTGCAATAAACGGTTGCATACCAATGAATTCTGCTTTACTCTTATCATTATGACTTTTATCACTACGAGTATCTATTCCTGTAGAGGGAGAAGACTCAGTTGACTTGATATCGATGATGCTATTCTTCAGGTTTTTTTTATAATTATTTGAAAATGTTACGTCAACTGGACTATACTTAACAAAATTTTCGAATTCACTCGATGGTATATTATTCACATTTATAAATTCATTTAAAGCTTCAGTGCCCTGTTTTTCCAAGTTTCTAAACGTCTCGACGTATTTCGAAGTTCGGCTTTCTAAAACTGAACTAGTGTCCTCAATTTCAGCATTTATGAGTTTCTTCTTCGACCTCAAGGCAGCAAGCTTTTTCTCAAGGCCTGAAATTTCGTTATCTATAATATCAGATTCACCTAACAATTTCTCTAGTTTAGACCCATGTTTGTTCCTATTACTCTTAATTGATGAAATTTTCTTCAATATTTTTTCACGCCTACTGTCCCATTTCTTAAAGTTTTCATGTAGCGATTCATTATAACTAACTTCCCGCGAATAAAGTTCATTTAGAGAATAGAAGTTTTCCGATATTTGTTTAAAATTATGTGATATAAAGCTTCTGATTCTACTTGTGTCTTCACCATTAGCTAGCAATTTCTTCTGGATTCTAATATTCCTATGTAACTCATCCTGAAGGGTTTTATTAGTATCCAGTAATGACTTTATAAGAGACGCCTTTTCTCCAGATCTTGTCGAATCCAGCTTCGGGAAATAAACCGAATTGGATTTTGCCATGTCGAAAGGATTTTGACTCAGAAACTGCAAGCTGTTCAAAATATTGGAGTCTAAGAGACTTGATGTGCTATTAATACTCATTTGTGGTTCATTCTCTGTAACAGGAGAAATGGTATTACTATTGTTTATTTGGTCCACAAACTTCTTTGCATCTTTATCCCCAAGAATAGTTGTAGAATTGAGAATACCCATCTTGTCCAAATTCTCGAAACTGTCAATTGGAACATTTCTCTGTTTCTGTAATGCTTCAGGCAGGTTTTGGGATAAAAATTCTTCAGGGTCTAATTCATCATCATCAGATGTAGCTGAAACAGATTCCGGTACCCGACTGTTAATAGCTGGCGAATCATAGCTCTTCCTTGATTTACCTTTAGTTGAAGCTAGGCTAATAGACTCGAATGTATTACCTTTGGGTACACTATCGGTCATGTTTTGAATGATATGCTTCCGAATGTATTCAAGCTATTTGAAGATCTCGAGTGATAAAGTGATAAAGCCTTATCAATACATCAATTACACAAAACTACAATATTACTATCAAAAGACCTTTTGATCTACAACAATTCAATAACGGTAATTCATGATCATATATTATACACTACTTGAGACGACGAGGATACCTGGACAAACCAACAATAAACGTAGGTCTGTATCAGAAGGCCAAGTTTGAGCACATTCCAATAGGGAACAAAAAAAAGCACTAAGTATCCTAAATCATGTTAAGAGTTAAAGCGCTAGCCACCGATTTAGAATCGACGGCATTCTTGAATTCGTGAAAGTTCAACCTCCCATCGCCATCTTCATCGGCCTCCATCATCGTTTTATCGACGATTTGTTGTAACTCTTCGTCCTGTAAATTTTTACCCACCATCATCTTCATTACAATAAAAAGCTCTCCATTTCCAATATATCCATCTCTATCGATGTCATAAATCTTGAACGCAAACTTCAATTTATCGAGTTTAGATGTCTTGCCACTAAATGCTGATAACCCCATTATAAATTCTTGAAAATCGATCGTACCATTTCCGTCTTCATCGAATACGTCCATTAATCTTGCAGCTAACGGATTTGATGATATTCCCGGTATGGTTAAGAATTCGTTTTTGTCTATGGTTCCTGATCCATCTTTGTCCAATTTCATAAATCTTTTTCTTAATCTCTCTATTTCTTCCTTATCGAAGTTAGTACCTTCCATGAGATTTTCCAAAATCTTTGACGACGCTACTCCCATTCTGAATATTAACGTATATATTTATCCTAATCGTGTGATGTCTTCTATGCTCTGGCCTATTTATAAACTACTTGCTTTGTTATATCTTTGAGCTGATACGTTGTGATTTTTTTTTGTAGTCAAATTCACGTGAGTGAATATTTTATCATACTTAGAACAAGCCTTGTATCGTTACGATATGAAAGGCGATTCTAAAAAGGCATATTTATGTATATATGGGGTCTAAATTAAAAGAGAAATGTCAGAGGTTTAAAACTTGGCGGGCATTCCTACTAAATGAGCACCACCATCGATTGGTAAGACGATTCCGTTAATGTAGCTGGACTGTTTAGCACACAAGAATAATGTAGCATTTTGAATATCTTCTCTTGCCCCTAATCTTCCCATTGGGTTCATTTCTTCTATCATGCCGTTGGAGGCTTCCAACATGCCATTGGACATTTTTGTTGGGAAAAAGCCTGGGGCCAACATGTTAACAGTGATGTTCAGAGAAGCCAATTGCAAGGCCAAGTTCTTACCCAAGTGGGAAACACCAGCTTTCGAGGCCAAGTAACCGTAGGTACCCACAGGTTCGGAAGCAACAAGCGAAACGACGGACGACATAATCAAGATTCTCGATGGATCTTCCTTGGTACCGGACTTGGACATTAATGGAGCAAATAATTGGATGGTGTGGAAAACAGCCACGATATTCAAGTCCAAAACCTTCTTGACAGCAGATACTGGATGGGATTCTAATGGTGCACCCCACGTAGCCCCTGCATTGGCTATTAAAATATCAACTTGACTTACTTGACTTGACACCTTTTCAAAAAATTCCTTGCATTGTTTTTCATCACTTATGTCCGCAGAAATGGCAATTATCTTACAAGATTTGTTAGTTCTTTTTGCAATATCTTCTAGGAATTTCTTGGACTCGTCACAGGCCTTTTGTTTCCGTGACGTAATAATAACTGTCTTAGCTCCATTAGCTACTAATGCTTCCGCACAGTTAAGTCCTAGCCCTCTAGTACCTCCAGTAATCACTGCCACCTTTCCATTAACATTATATTCAACCATGTTTGCTGCAAGTGTTTTTAATATATCTTAGTTTCTGTACAGATTAGCTTCAAACAAACGGTCTTAAATAAAGCATATAAACGAAGATGTAGTAAGTCTGTGAAATATACATTTGCTTCCCCACAGAAAGTAGACCTCGGCTCGTTTTTCAGCGAGAAGTATCGAAACGCTATGTACATTACTATATAGTACTACTATACAAGAACTTCTTTAGACTGCAATTCGAATAGCAACTGCAAGCCAGGAACTTTTGGATTGGCCATAGAAAAACAGACAGCATCTTCATTACTAAGCATGTTCATATCTTTTCCTGTTACAACTTGGATTAGTCTATTAGAACCGTTCACAAAATCACTGATGGACCATATTTCCATTACTTCGTCACAAACTAAGAATAAGTGATTATTAATGAACGCGATCGCCTTTGCCTTAAACTCAAATTTTAGCATGGAGTACCGTGATAATTTGCCGTGTTTGTTAGTAAAAATAGCACAATCGTTATAAACTAGTAGGAATTCTGTATTGTTGTTCAACTTGAACATTCCCATTGGCTTAATGCTCGTCGAATGTACAGCCTTTTTGACCAATTCTATGCCTGGAATATAGGTTCCTCCAGTAATTGATCTTCTGCTGAAACCATCAATTTTCTTTCCAGAAGACTCACTGTGGGGAAAATCAGGAATGGATCTAGGTAATAATTTATCAAGCTCTAGAATCTCGAATCCCTTATTGGTATGCACTGCAAACGAAGTATTAAAAATCGATATGCCGTAGCATTCAGCTTGAACATAGAATTTCTTGATCACCTTAAATGCACTAAACATACCATCATTATCTGTTTCCGGAATCAAAACCTTGAAATTAGTTGTTCCTGAAGAGTTACTTTTCTTCTTCGCATAAAACAACATGTTAATCTCTCTATGCTTTCCAACAGCGAAGAACAAAACATGTTCATTTGATAACGATATGCTGCTTATATGTTCCTTCTTATCGTAGTATACACCTACGACCAGATCCAAGGAATAGCATCGCAAATGTCGACCGCCTAGTACAATCAACAAATTTATAGACGTTATTACCTTGATCTTGGTAATATCTGTTCCACCAACAACTTTTTTCCATCTATTCTGCATGTCACAGCAGTAAACACCAGTTGCAAGTCCTACTAGGTAAAATGTCGTATTACTGTACTCAAACGACGTGATACTTTGGGCCTTACTAAAAACGATATGGTTCCGCGCGTTATTAAAAGCATAAATATCACCTTTGCAACCCAATTCAGTCAACTTACTTAAAGCGTCTGTTGATGCTTCTTCAACTGGATCGTACGGTGCACACACCTGTAATTTAGAAATCTTATTACTGAGCTCATATGCAAAACAAGTATTAGCTACCGTTTTAAGTTTATATGGCTCAGTCTTCCTAAGCCTACGACAGAGGTTAGTCTTAGCCATTGAGAAATGGTTGATCCAGTCTTTTCTTTCTCTTTCAGTTTTAGTTGAAAATGTGAAGGCATTATGTTTTCCACGCCCAGCAAATCTTAATTTAAATGGATAAGAAGCAGGTTCAACGTCACCATCTAAAAATTCTTGATGAACAGGCGAAGCTGGATTAGACAGAGCTGTCAATGATTTTGTTATCGGCTTCAATTCCAATGTCGACGTGGTCGACTCCTTCTCCTTTATTTCGAACAAAAGCAACTCGATGGCAATTGGGTTTTCAACAACCTTATAGCTAAACAGACTCACTTTTGGATTTTTAACCCTTTCAGTAATGAATAAGAAGTTATCCAAGAGAATCAAATGATTCGTAAATGAATTAATTTTCAAATCCCCTTTTCTTGTTAAGTCACCTCTATGGAAAAATCTTCTATTTTCAGACCCCAAGTTAGCATTGACGTGATTAACATTATTTTTCCAACTTAATTGCTTATGAATTTTCTTTAAAGCGTGAATGTTATCAGCATGTACTTTCATTTCATTAACTTTAGAACCTAATCTTTTAATACCATCAATAGCCTTAGTGAGTGAAATATACTCCGGTTCTTGAGAATCAAACAGTTTCCTGATATCAGAAAGCTGCAACGGTAGCTGCTGATAGCGGGAGTTGAAAGTACTTAAGAATAGTAATGAACCATTGACTTTCAATTCTTTCACTCTTTCAATATTTCTAACCTCTACGTCAACCCACCTTTTCATGCTCTCATTCTTCAATAAATCTTCAATCATTGGCACCGTACTCATGTACTTTAATAAAGAATTCTTAACTACTTTGGACCAATTGTAGTAAATATTTGCAATATCAACTAAGATTTTAATAAATCTTCCATCTGAGATCAAGATGCGTAAAAGAGGTTCAAATAAACTCTTCTCGTGAATTTGGATCAATTCTTTGCCGGGTTTAAGTACATCATCCTCAAACTTATTAATCAGAATAATCTCATGGGAACCGACCAATATTTGAGCTGCTTTGATAAATTCAGGCCCAACAATATTAACAAAGCACTTTGCTCTTTGGATAAACGTTTGTTCATACTTTAATAAATCGAAAATCAATGATTGTCGTTTAGAAACAGTTTTGTCGAATTTTCTTAAATCTTCAGCAGTCAATCTCCAATGCGATGCCCAATCATCACCAAGCACAATTTCATTTATCTTAGTATTTCGAAGTTGAATTTCGTGATCGATTACTCTATTCAAATGGCATTGCGAAGAATAACATTTTAATTTTCGTGACTCCTCATTAGTGTTTGAGTTGGGCTTATGATCTTCATCATGACAGTAGCAGTTCGTCAAGTCGGGCAATACCCCATTAACGTTAACAGTATTATTCATTATGACTCCAAGTTCCTCTTTGCGCTCTCTCTTTTTTTCGGTATCATTATCATTGGGATCAAGCAATGAGTTTTCGTCATTATTTGTATTGTTGTTATTATAAGCATATGAGATAGCTTTTACCTCTAAAAAGCTGGCAATTATTTGATCGACATTTTGGCCTATTATGTCCAAAGGGATATCTCTCTTATAAAACACTAATAACTTTATTAAAGCTTTTTTGAATTCCCTCTTAGGTATAAACAGGTCATGTAACCATGTTTTCAACTTCAAACACCATTCAAAAATATCGCTCAAGGACCAAATATTGTTACAAGCATTAAAATGTTGCAGAGCTAAGGATGAAGATGTAAACGGTAATTGAGGCAAGTCTAATGGGACTGGTGGTAATTCGTCATCCTTTCTTCGTCTAGTTGTGGAAGTTGGAGAAGAAAAATTTGGCTGTGAATCTCTTTTGAGAAACGATATGGTAGAGCTTAATGTCATTCTTTTTGATGGAGGTGAAGGCTGTCCATCAGCTGATGTATTAGCAGAAGGTAAATCTGGTAGGATAGAATAATCAAAGTAATTGGTAGTCGTAGTCTCGGGCATGTCACTGTATGGATCTTCATCATCATAGTATTGATAATCACTGATGTCTGATTTCGTTTCTCCAGTATCAAAAGAATTCCATCTCGCTTGTCTCAAATGGACATTGTCAAACTTATCTTCTAATTCGTCAAGACTATTAGTGCTATCATAATAAGTTTCACCGTTGAATGGCTGTTGGTCGTAAATTAATGAAGGTGATCTTCCATAAATCTTTTTCGGGGATGGAGACCTACTACTTCGCCTTTCTGAATACACTCTTTCCATATAGTTTCCATTCGTCGGTGAATTTCTTTCAGGAATAACCATAGTATGAGACCTTGTCGGTGATGAATGCTTAGGTGGGCTCGTGCCCATCCCACCAATGTTATTCATCTTCATAGAGAACTTTGAGTTGCGTGAATTTGGTGAAGATGAACTGGAACGGCCTGAATTATCCGAATAACTATTATTTCTATCAGCCTGTCTCAGTGGCAGTCCCTTAACTGGTATACCTAATGTGTTTGGCTCGTTCAACGACGGTATTTTCGTTGGCGTATTCAAAGATTGCGATATAATTTCTGACGTCCTGTGATTTGGTGGTGTCGTTTGGTTCTTTGATGGCGTTGTCCGATGGTAATTTGGTTCATTAAATGGATAATGTAATTTCGATGGAGTCAACTCTGGCGAAAAAAAAGTGTAGTTATCATTTGGGGTGTAATTATCGTCATCGTCCGAGAAATCAAGCTCCAATTGGATGTCATTAGTTGGATACGGTGGGTTTGGATTACTCTGGTGCTTCATGTATTCATTCTGTGGCCGGTGTGCATGTCTCGCTTGCTTCACTGGGGTTGTATACCCTTCGAACCCGGGCAATGTCTTGGGTCCCATGGGTCTGGGGCTATCAAACGACATAATTGATTCATCAGCGAATTCTCCCCCATATTCGCTATCATAAACGCCCCCTCCAATTAAGCTTTGTCTTCCGTCAAAACGACTTTCCTCGTCGTATACATAATTGTCGGTATCAATTCTGAGCTTTTGTTGATGGTTGTTCCATATCGGCAGAGGTGCACTTTTATCCTCTAAAACCGCCGGAGAATGTGGAGAAAACAATTGCGTCGATTCCAGCGGTATCACACGGTTGGTGTTCATTTCATGCGTTATATCTAAACTAGGTGGAGGTTTCCTTCTCAACGAATTCTTCGAACCATTAGACCTACCTACCTTGTCATATTGATCATTCGGGTGATTCGACATTATTATTTGTCATTCAATGTTATAGTATATCTATCTGTATTCATTAGTGTCTTAAATACGATCTGCAAACAGGTTTTGCTTGCTTCAATACTAACCAAACATATCAAAATACGATCGATTGAATATGATAGCAATGTCAACGTCACATGACTTTTAACAAAAATTATGGACTGGAACCGTTAACGACGCGTTGACTATAACGAAGAAGAAGAAGGTATTCTTAGGTACAAATTGGTAAATATAGGTCAAATTTCAATATGGGTTACTCGGATGGAATAAATGAGTTGGTTGCTGAGGGAGCAAAGCTATATGCTGCTAAGGAATTTGATGATGCGTCAGAAAAGTATGCTGAAGCTTGCGAAAACTTCAGTAATGAGCATGGAGAAGAAGACGCAGATTTGTTATTGCTATACGGAAAGTCATTGTTTCAAAGCGCAGTGTTGAAATCAGAAGTTTTTGGTGGTACTGGTGGTAACGAGGAAAATGATGACGAAAACAAAGAAAAGGAAGACGAACAGGAGGAGGATGGCAATTTTCAATTTTGCGATGATGCTCCATTGGCAGAAGAAGACGATGATGAAGGTGGTGCTGTAGCTGCAGAAGAAGAGGAAGAAGAGGAAGCTGGAAACGAAGCGGATAAACAAGATGCAGGCGGAGAAGAAGAAGAGGAGGAGGAGCAGAGTGATTTTGAGGTCGCGTGGGAAATCTTGGACTTGACTCGTTCTTTATTTGAAAATAAACTTGAAAAGGTGCAATCTCAAGGTGAAAAGCTAAAGATTCCATATTTATCTAGAGATAACGAGGAAACTGATAATGAATTCGTAATATTGACAAAGAAACTTTCAGAAACGTATGATTTATTAGGTGAAGTGTCATTGGAAGCCGAGAATTTCCCCCAATCTGCTATTGATTTACAGAACTGTTTGGACTTGAGGCTCAGGCTATACAATCCTGAAAACTCGTCATTAATTTCAGAATCACACTATAAGCTATCTCTCGCATTAGAATTCTGCGTCGATGACCCAGAACTGAGACCGAAGGCCTGTGAACAGATGAAGCTTGCGATTGAATCGGTGAGGGACAGAAATAATAAGGAAACAGATCCCGCAAAGAAGAAAGATAATGATGACTTGGTACAAGACTTGGAAGTGAGATACCAGGAATTAGAAAGAGATCCAACAGAAGACCTTAAAAACGAGCAAATGAACATCATCAAGGGCATATTAGGTGAGCCTAGTAATGAAGGTGAAGATAATTCTCCTGTAGCTAATCTTGTAAACGATTTATCATCGGTTGTGAAGAAGAAACCAAGCAAACCTGCTGTCAGTGATTTAACTTCGATGGTGAAGAAAAGAAAGTCTACATCAAAGAATGGTGAGTCTTCAAAGAAAAGTAAGAAATAATAATCAAGTAAGCTAGTTGTACTATTAACTCTTGTTGTATAAGTCATAGAATATCATTATATACTTCCAAATGAATATTTGCAACTTTTTCTTATGTACAGTACGCATCAATTCTATAAAAAAAAAAATTCACCTGATTAAAGGACATAAAGAGCTGGTAAGTTATAACACATTTGACAATTATCCAACTATGGTAGCAGCCCAGATAAAAAATGAGAAGGTGGGAAACCCTAAGAGTAATAGGAGGAGAAGAAAGAAGAGAAGAACAGAGGATTTTTCATCTGATTCAGAATCATCATCATCATCGTCCTCTGATGAATCGATGGATGATGCTGCTGAAGAACCAAAACCTATAAAAGAAACGAAGGGTATAAACATAGACGATATTGATGTCGATTCTGATAACGAGACTGATGTTAATTCGCAAGATAAGCAAAACCAGTTACGCCCAGAGCCTTTAAGTAATGAAACACATGAAAGGTTATCCAACATAAAGCTTACCACTAGTAAATTAACAAGTGCCGGTGGAAGTTCTAAAAATAGCAATATTGATATTAACCAGGTTAAGAAAACATTGGTTAAAGACCAAGATCAATTAAATAATGAATATTTGATGTTGATGGCTTCAAGCTTTAGTAATGACTTAGATGAATTGAGGAAAAAGCCAGATTTCACAGATAAATCGTTGGTATTGTTGGCAAAAACTTTACAATCAGGAAGTAACATGTTTGATGAAGAAACTTTAAATGCAATCCTTGAACAATAAATAAATAGAACCGTTATTAATGTATATTAGCTTTCATATAGATTTTGTATTACTTTCTGGCAGATTTAGTAACAATATCAAGATTATCGATAATAAAATGACTTAAATAATAACATTATGTATCTATATCTATATCTATATCTAAGTGAATATTGAGGTATAAGATATATTAATTCAGCAGATATAACTTATTAAGAATATATTATGTTAATACCAGAATTATATCTCTCATGTAAGGGAACTGGGTCTAAATTAGGTAATTCTTACAACTAACACTTGATATACTATGTAGATTCTACTAATCTAACTTTAACTTGACTTATAGA